>CM065480.1:5439621-5674050 GCA_032873175.1 Leptopilina drosophilae
ATTTTTTTCTCGATTAAAAGTTTTTTATCACTTATTGGAACTTAAAATTAGTGTTTATAAAATATTTTAATTATAAAGAAAACTTCAAAATCAATTATTTACATTGGCAGTAAATCCTTTTTTTGTATTTTCATTTAAAAAATTGCAAACATAACCTATACTTTTTTGCTTCTAAGGTCCCTTTCTTCAGATCGCGTCACATTAATTTACAATTAATTACTTTAATTACTTTATTTTATTTTAATTAAATTCTTTAATTTGTTATTTTGTTTCTAATAGTTTTCTAGTCAAAATTAATTAATATTATTTTCAAGTTTTCAACAGTTTTAAAAATTCAATTATTCAGAAGAATTCTACACAAAATCACTATTTTTCAAAATTTATTCAGGAAATAAGGAAAAAGTCAGGGAATTTTGTCAAAAGTGCTGGAAAAATATTCAATTTCAAGAATTCGTAAGAATATTCCAAATGCTATTCTTCAGCAGTGAAAAGATTTTATTTTTTTTCAAACTCTTTCTGTTTTTAACAAAAATTAGACTTTATAGATTTAAAATTGATTTTTTAAACAATTTAATTCTTGAAAAACTACTTATCAAGAAAAAATTATTTTTTATGAATTATTTTAGAATAATTTTTTATTTAAAAATTAAAAAATAATTGAATTTTATGAAATTTGTATTTAAAAATTTTTTTATTAATAATATAAATAAGTAGCAAATGTCCCGTCCGACAAACGAAGTATTTAATTTATTATTATTATTATTATTATTATTACTACTGAAAAGAATTTAATCATCTTTACAAAATTTCAACAAAAAATTCATCGGAAAATTTATCAAAAATAAGAATTCAAATATTAAAGGAAAAACAAAATTTTGTTCAAAAATAATGATTATAAAATAAAAATTATTCCTTTTTTTTCGTTAAAAATTGGACAAAATTTATCACTGCTTTGCTAAGTTTGCATAAAATTTCATATTTGTGCCTTCAAAAAATGAATTATTTCAGGTTTTTTGAAATTTTACTTCAGTTTTACTTTCCGAATGATTAAAGTACTTTGTTCAGACAAACTCCTCTTGCAAATAACATAAAAACCTAAAAAAATTTCTGATCAAAAATTTTGACTGCTTTGCTAACTTTGAACAAAATTTCATTTTTAAGCCTCTCAATAATAAATTTAATTTTTGTAAAATTTTATCTGATTGCATAAAATCAATTATTTTCAAAAGTAATAAAATTCTTTTGGCAGAAATTCAACTATGTTCAAGAATTTTTTATTATTCTCGTCAAAATTTCAATTATTTTCAAAAAAATTCCGTCAATTTCATGTGAAATCTATTATTTGCAAAATTTTTACAAATTTCTAAATCTAAATCTAAATAATTTCATAAATAACAAAATTCTGTTTAGGAATTCAATTATTTTCATAAATAAAACTCGTCGTAAAGTTTTAATTATTTTTAATACAATTTTAATCAAATTCAACGAAAAATATAATTGTTCTTAAAAATTTAATGAAAAATCGTTAAAAGAAATGAATTATATAAAAATGAATTTGATAATATTCTTCATGAGAATTCAATTTTATGAAATTTTTATTATTTAATAAATTATTTATTTTTGCAATTAAATTATTGAATTCTCTAATAAAAATGTGTTTAAAAATGAATTTCAGTTAAACTTTTAGATAATAATGAATATTTAAAGCATTATAGCATGGATATTAAATAATATTAAAATTTAAAAAATGTTTCAAATGAGATTCTTTGAAAATTCGTATTTTTCATACTTAAAACTAATAATTCTGTAGAATTAATTATTTTAAAAAAGTTTAATAAATTTTTTTCTGAAATTATTTGATATTTTTATTTTTTAATATACGTTTTCAATTGAAGAATTTTTGAATAATTTAAATTTCGTAAAATTGATTTGTAAACAAATGGATTTTAAAATTGTCAAAGAACTTTGTTTCGAAAAATTATTAAAAATAATTCATTCTTGAGGTAAAATAATAATGATTAAATATTTATTTAGAAAAAAAGCTATTGATGTTTTTATCGGCAAAATTAATTTGTACTGTAATATTTAACATTTTCTTAATTATACATTATTTTTTCTTAATATATTAACAAAAAAATTTTTCTAAATAAATTTTAGTTTCTAATGAGGACAATTGTTATCGTCGAAACGTAAAAAAGAAATTTTTTTTCGACTCAGAAGGAATGATTTTTTTCTCACTTTTATAATTTAATTTATTTTTATAATTATGGGAGAGAAATTTAATGTTTTCTAAATTCGGGAAATTTTTTTATTTTAAACAAACATTAACTAATTGCACCAAAGAAATTCAATATTTGAGGCAGATTTAATTAATCAATTTTATTTAAATCTAAATAAAATTTTATTTGTTTCGAATAAAAATTTTGTTGCAGAATAAAATTTTTAATTTTTATAAATAAATTATGTTCGCTTAAAATAAAATTTTTCGCTGGACGTACATTTCCTGAATATGAAAACAAACAGTTTTATAAAAAATTTCCATTCTCGGTTGAACTGTGTGTATCTTGAAAGGAGAATATTATATAAAATTATAGACATGAATAATGAATAAAGTTGTAACTTTTATATATATTTAAAAAAAATGTAAATTTATAATTTCTGTATTTAAGATTTTCCCCTGCTCATTATTATATAAAATATAATATAAAATCATGATAAAAGAAATTTCCCTTGATCAGATGATCTAAATGCTTGATGTAATTACGATAGGACTTGTTGATTATGATCCCTCATTAAACAGGCATTACTTTACACTAGATTCACTTATAGAAAGGAGAATGCATAATTATGCTGAAAATTTGTTCAATTCTCTTTTATTGTATTATAAAAGTAAAGGGGAATTAATGAATGCTTGTGTATAGAAAAATAGAAAAAAAATATACAAGAGAAAAAAAGTGGAGTACACAATTTAGATATTTGCAATTTTTTTTATATATTATTATCAAGTAAATTGATGGATATGAAATTGTTTGATTTTACACTGAATGGTGCGAATTTTATTTCAATTGTTTTCAGTAGTGCAAAAAAGAACAAAGTAAAGTAGAAGAACCTTTTTTCTTTCTTTTAGATCTTAATCAGAAATTATTATCTTTCTCTATTCATCATTAGTGATTCTCAACATTTATTACATATTTTACTATATATGAAGAATTATATAATATTTTCACTTATGATTTATTCATTTAGTGCATTATTTGAATAATTATCGGTAGTTTCTTAATTTTTCTGCTTATAATAAGACAGTTTTATTGCATAGATTATTGTAAATTACTTTATCTACATTCTATTTTTACAGGGTTACCACAAAAATTTAATTTGGTTTTTCCCTGACTTTCAGATAAAATTTTTCCTTTTTCCCTGATCCTAAAGAATATTCTGATTCACTTGAAAATTATTAGATACTCAAAAAAATGTTCTATTCCTTTTATTTTCAAATTTCTTTAATTATAATGTTCCTAAAATTTTGAACGTTCAAATGAACGACAATATTTTGTTTACTTTTTCAAATATATTTTATTTACAAAAAAATTATTTTTTAAATTAAAAAAATTAAGTCTAATCTAAATATTGTTTGATTTCAATTATTTTTCTCTTTTCCATAGTAATTTTCAAAAACACTGAAGGTGAAAAAAAAATTCGTTCTTTTGAACGTTCAAAACTTCAGCCCCATTAATTATAGAATTATTCAAAACATCAATAACTTCATTTTTAAATAAATATTTAATCAAGTTATTTTCCATTGGAACTAAAATTTTGAAAATTGTTTTCATCATTTCAGTTCAATTATTATTTTCTAGAATTTTTAAATAAAATTTTTCTCTACATAAATTATTTTTAATTATTTTTTCAAAAGATCATTGAGAATATTTAAATTTATTTGTTTAACATTCAATTTTACGTGAAGTTAAAATTATTCGAAAATTCTTCAATTAAATATACATTAAAAATAAAAACTTGATATAATTTTAAAAATTTTCGATGATGATTTTTGAAAAAAAAATTAATTCTACAGAATTTTTACTTTAAAATAAAAAAAACTCAGATTTTCAAACATTCAATTTTAAATCTTTCCAAAATTCAATTGTTTCTGAAAATTTTAAATTTTAAATCTTTCCAAAATTCAATTGTTTCTGAAAATTAAAAATTTTAAATCTTTCCAAAATTCAATTGTTTCTGAAAATTGCAATTATTAGTAACTTCTCAAAAATTCGATAATTATCTAAAACTTTAACGAAAAGTAATTTTGAAATCAATTTTTATTAGAAAGTTTAATATTCAATTATATTAAAATACAAATATAAATAATTTATTAAATAATTGAATATTTCATAAAATGTAATTCGTAATTTCTGATATATAATTTTATCAACAAATTTTTTAAAAACTAAATTCTTTTGAAGAATTTTACTAACATTTTAAAAAATAATTACATTTTTGGAGGAATTCGATTAAAATTGTATTAAAAATAATTTGAATTCTACAATGAGTTTCATTATTTATGAGAAGAATTGAATTATTGTGAAGAGTTTTATAAAAAAAAGTTTGAAACAATTGATACAAATAAAAAATTTCAAACAATGCAAATTCTACTTTTAATAAATGAGTTCCTGCGAAATTTTTTTTATTATTTTAGAAAATAAGCGAATATTAGTGTAAAGCTTTGTTAAAATTGTCTTTAAATAATTGAATTCTTTTGGGAAATTTTTTTTAAAAGAATATATAATATACAAATTATTGAATTAAGAAAAATTTATGAAGATAATTGAAATTTTACAATGAATTTTATTAAAATTATGGAAAATAATTAAATTTTATTACTTTAAACAATAATTGAATTTTTGTGATGAATATTATAATTTATGAAAATAATTGACTTTCTCTGAATGATTTTATTATTTATGAAAATAATTAAATACTTGTAAAGAATTTTGAAAATTTATGAAATAAATTGAATTACTGCGAATAATTCAATGCCAAATTTAAAAATATTTTATTTTTTCGAAAAAATTTGTTCAAATTTTATTTTAAATAAATGATTTTCTGTGAAAATTTATATTTCTTTTTGATAATTGAATACTTGTGTAGAATATTATAAAAAATTTTGTTTAATAATTGAATTCCATGCGGAAATTTTATTAAAATAGTAGAATTATTATTGAAAATTCGTTGAATTAAGAAACATTTTTTAAAAATAATTGAAATTTAGTCATGGATTTTATTTAAATTTTTGAAAATAATGGAATTTCGTTTTTTTTGCGTGAAAATAATTGAATTGTTGTATTTAATAGTATTATTAATAAAAATAATTGAGTTTTGCCATAAATTTCATGAAAATTCTTGAAAATAATTGAATTCTTACGAATAAATTTGCTATTCAGGAATAAAGACGTTGGTGAAGTTCACAACGTTTATAATCAACGATTTCAGAAAAAAATTATTTTTTTAAGCAAATTTTGGTAAAGAAAATATTAAAATTATATTTTTAAATAATGATTCACAAAAAAAATATTTATAAACAAAAAACATCATTTTTTGGTAGAAAAATAAATTTTTTTCTTTCAATCGTTGATCATAAACGTTGCAAACATCACCGACGTGAATAAAGATAATTGAAACGTTGACGACAATTTTTGTTTAGATATTTTTTGAAAATAATTTAATTCGTACGAAAAATTGTTATTACTTTTCAAAACAATTGAATTCTTGTAATGAATATTGTTATTTATGAAAATAGTTTAATTTTACAATGAATATTAAAAAAAAAATTCCCGAATATAATAGAATTTTGTGAAGAATTTTGCTATTTATAAAGATAATTTAAAATGTTGACCCGAATATTTTAACCAATTTTTGAAAATAATTGAATATCTGTTATGAATTTTTATATTTATTATAAGTTTGTTGAATTCTTTCTGTAAAGTTGCGTTAAAATTTTGAAAATTGAAACTAATTTCAAGAGAATTGAAATTAAAATTTAAAAAAATACTTTATTAAATGATTTATATACATAAGAAGTAACTTTACGGCAATTCTTGAAGAATTAAGTTGTTTAAACAGAAATTAATTTCAGAAATAGAAAAAATGGAATGTTTTGAAATTGAATTCGTAGTAGTTTTATAGTTTATGAAGCAAACAAAAAGGCACGCAAATTAAAAATTTACTCGTATGAATTTTGAAATTTAAATTATTTCCAGTTCTTTTGATAAAAATTCCTGATCTTTCCCTGATTTCTCTGACCTGGTAGCAATTCTGTTTCTAAACAAAAAAGACACGAAAATTCAGAATTTTCTTATGATTTCTAATAATTCAATTTTTTCCAGTATTTTTAAGATCCTAAAGTTCTGAACGTTCAAATGACGAAATTTTATTTATTTCTTCTGAAAATTAAATTTTGATTGCAATTATTTTGCGTCACTATCCAAAAAATTAATCACTGACTTTCTAACCGTAAAATTTCAGTTTTTCAAATTTTTTTATGATTAGTAATTTTTAAAAATATCTTCAATAAAAAATATTTCATTCATTTGAACGTTCAAAACTTGAGGATTATGTATTTTTAATAAAATTCGTTATAACTAATTCTATACATTCCCTGACTTTTCAGACCTGTCGCAATCGATTTGAAACTAAATTTCGCTCTTAATTTATGATTTAATTGTCCTACGTTCAGAACGTAGATATTATTAAAAATCAGCAAGACTTTTAATTACCATGATTTATTTTCAGAGTGCTCGCGAAAAATCCAGGCGTTATTCTTGTTGAATTAAAAATATTGAGCGGAAATTTAGAGATGAAAGAAAATTTACACAAGTTCTGAGCGGAAATTCAAAGAGAAAAGGATATTAATACAAAAATACTGAACGCAGAAATTCATAAGGAGAAAAGGATATTTATATAAATACGGAGCGGAAACTCAAAGAGGAAAGGAAATTAATACAAAAAATACTGAACGCAGAAATTCATAAGGAGAAAAGGATATTTAAGTAAATACTGAGCGGAAATTCAGAGAGAAAAGACTATTAATACAAAAAAATACTGAACGCAGAAATTCACAAGGAGAAAAGGATATTTAAATAAATACCGAGCGGAAATTCAAAGAGAAAAGGATATTAATAAAAATATACAAAATGTATAGAGTTGGAGAAAGAATAGAATTATATCAAGGACCCTGAATGAAGGAGTAGGAGGGTGAGCGAGGGGGGGCCAAGAAACAAGTTATAAGGAAAGATCGCAGCAAACAACCACTTATCATTAAGGCGCATCTTCAACTGCAAGAGCCCAGTCTCGGTAATTGTTTCCTCCGATTTATAGTTTTATTCCGACTCGCGGCTGGCGATGATATCTCAGCTCGTTTTATATTCCTCGAGGCAATACACTATTATAACCATCATGGCCGTTGTACTTTCGTCTTTTCTTGCTCATATTTTTAACCCCCTTTTCCTTTTAAACTCATCGCCTCTCCCCATCCTTCTCTTTTACTGTACTTTTTGTCTCTTCTTGCTTAATCCTTCGATGAATCGATATTCGTTTTATGAAAGTGTACTTTCTGATATTTTATAAATATATATATATATACATAGATAGATACGAAAAGAGAAAGAGATAGACTTGCTACTAACTTTCTGGAAGCTGTGCATTTTCTTATCTCTTACAATATAAAGTTTTGCTCTTGGAACGCAAACAGCTTCTAGTCTCTCTCTCTCTATATATCTTTTAACAGGAATCACTCAAACAGAAAGTATTATAATACATTTTGCCTTGCATTTTGCTAAAAGCAGAAGGAATATAATGAGAATAGTATATATATATATATATATCTATAACTTTTACTATGGCGTTTTTCAGGCGTGAAAAATATTTCCACAGCATGTTGTTTCTAATGATAAAATTATCCTTTTGTTTTTAAAACGAAAAAAAAAAATATATGTACTCACTGCAAGAAAGTTTAAAAAAAACGTCGTTTTATGTCAACATGTATACATTTTTTTCAAGAATTTTTCAAGAAAAAGAAATAAAATTTTGCTGTTCATTCAAGAAAGTGTAATAAAAATGTCGACAGATATTTTATATATAACAATGTACGCGTTGGTTAGATTATTGCTGTTAGGGAATTATTAGTGACTGTGAAGAAAGATAATAGTCATTTTGTCTCGATGAAAAATAAAAGAATTTAGAACGCACTTTTATATATATATATATATATATATATATATATATATATATATATATATATCTGTGGGCAATAAGACATTTTTAACGATTGTCTGTTAGGTGCAATTTATTTTATGTTTTCAGTGTATCGGTATATGCTGCTTTTTTATAGACACTTTTCGAATAATATTTTGTCCTTTTTATTGAGACATTACAAAAGAAAAGCACTACCGTGATATCTTCATTGTTCTGAAGAGTGTTGCTGATTCAGCAAATAGTTGCTCTTTTCCACCTTTTCTTTTTCACCTCATTTCAAAAAAAAAAAAAAAAAAAAAAAAAACAAGGAATTTTCTTTAAATCAGTCAATTAGAGCTTATTTTCCCCTTTTTATTCACAAAAACTGCTAAAATTTAATTAAATCAATTTAATCATAATACATCTTAAATCATAATCTGTATAACCATAATTCTAATGTATATTTAATTCAGAACCAAATAGACTTTTTATTTGATTCCAATAAATTTTATTTAGTTAAAAAAATCCTATATATGTCGAATATAATTTTTGTTTAACACAAATAAAAAGTCTCACTGGTTTTGAGAATATAATTTTATAAAATTCAAGGATTAGTAAAACCAAGTAGTGTTTGTTTGAATAGCAATTTTTTTATTTAAAATTCAGAAAAAATTGAGGGTCCCTATTGAAGAACCGGTTATAACTTTTTTAAGCTTAAAATCATTGCCCTGAATAAGTTAATAATTAGAATGTTTTCAATTTTAATTTTTTGAGAAACATTTTGATAATCTTTATACAAATGCAAAATGTTTTCAGAAAATTGAAATTTTAAATCCTTTTTTTTTTATTTAGAAGTCGAGAATTTTGAGCTTAAAAAAGTTATAACCGGTTCTTTGATAGGGACCCTCAATTGTACATTCTAGGAAAAATGATTAGAATAATATCAATAAATTTGCAAAAAAGAATTGAACAATAATTTCTGATTTTATAAAGCCGAACTTAAGAAAGAAAGGAACAAATGTTTAAAATCAAAAATATGTTTTTATATTTTATTTTTTTAAAAATAATAATAATAATAATAATAATTTTTCTTTTTCTTTTTGTTCCAGGTGAGTAAGCAACAAACATTTTCTCACGTATTTATTTCGTAAGTAATATCGGAAAACTATATTTGGTTTTGCAAAACATGTTTTTAAATATTCATATATAAATTATATTTTATTTATTTTTAAATATTTTCACATAGACTAATTTAGATGGTCGTGAACTTTTTTCTCGAATTCGTGACTCTGTACTTTAAAATGCTATAATTTTTTACCTAATTTGAAAATTATACGCCTGGAAAAAAATTTATTTGATTCAAATAACCGATTACTTGTCTATTAACGAATAAATGTATATTTACTTGGATCGTATAGTTTTTATTTTAAAAAAATAGTATTTGCTTAAAATACTAAATTTATTGGTGCGAATGCAATTTTCGTTTGATTTAAATATAAAAATTATTTGATTCAAGGAATTATTCATTTAATAATAGACAAGTAAGTGGTTATCAAAAACTTATTGAATTTTAAGGAAGAATTCGACGAACAATCGGAACAAAAGTTAGTCCAATGGCATGATTTCGTTTTTTTCAAGTCAAATGAAATTTTAATTTTTCTTTTTGGTAGAAGCGTAAGGAATGTAATTTTCTACATTTTGAATATTTTAAAATTATATTTGAATGGAAATTCTAATTTTTATTGCTATAATAAATAATTCATGTAACGTGACATAAAATTTAATAAATGTTTTTTATTGACAGGAAATTTTAATTTTTATTTAAATGCAAATTTTAATAGTTTTAAATATTGAAAATTAAATTCTTCACCTTTCCACCAAAACGAATTTAAAATTGAATTTGTCCTTTTTGGTTAAATTACAAAATTATGACATTGGACTAACTTTTGATTTGACTGTACGTCAGATTTATTCTTAAAAGAATTGGATTCATAAATTTTGTAATTAATAATTAAACTTTAAGAGAATGTAAAACTGAGATTACTTTTGAAAAAATAATTCAAATATTTATTAAAAACAACATTTTGTGAAAAAGTTATGATTATAAAATATAAATTATGCCTATTTTTACATTTAGTGAGAAAAATGAATTTCGTTAAAAATTGTGCAAAATTGATCACTGTTTTGTTAACTTTGCATAAAATTTCATACTTGTGCCTTAAAAAATAGAATTAATTAAAATTTTGTGAAATATTACTTCAGTTTTACTTTACGAATGATTAAATCACTTTGTTCGAACAAATTCTTGTTGCAAATAAAATAAAAATGAAAAAAAATTCCTAATCAAAAATTTTAACTGCTTTGGTAACTTTGGTAACAATTATTTTCAAAATTTTTCCTCAATTTTATATGAAATTTATTATTTACAAAATTTTTATGAACTTCTTCGCAATAATTTTATTATTTTCATAAATAATAAACTTCTTTTTAAGAATTCAATTATTTTTATAAATAAACTAATCGCAGAGTTTTAATTATTTTTAATACAAGTTTAATCGAATTCAAAGAAAGATGTAATTGTTCTTAAACGACAATAATAATAATTAATATATTCTCGTCAAATTTTCAATTATTTTCAAAAATTTTGCTTAATTTCATATAAAATCTATTATTTACAAAAATTTTATAAATTTCTTCGCAATAGTTCAATTATTTTCATATAACTCATAGCAGAGTTTTAATTATTTTTAATGTAATTTTAATCAAATTTATCGAAAAATGTAATTGTTCTTAAAAATAGTTAGGAAAATTATTAGAAAAAATCAATTATTTAAAATTGTTTTGATAAAATTCTTTTGAGAATTCAATTTTAGGAAATATTAATTATTCCATAAATTATTCATTTTTGCATTTAAATGATTGAATTCTCTAATAAAAATTTATTTAAAAATGATTCAATTTTTATTCAAACTTCAATTTTTATATAATAATAAATATTAAAAGCATTATTGTATGAATATTAAGAAATAATTAAATTTGAAAAAGGTTTCAAATCAAATTCTTTGAATTTTGTATTTTTCATACTTATTACTGATAATTCTGTAGAATTAATTATTTTTAAATAGTTTAATGGATTTTTTCTGAAATTATTTGATGTTTTTATTTCTTAATATACGTATTCAATTGAAGAATTTCTGAATAATTTAAATTTCGTAAAATTGATTTATAAACAAAGGAATTTTTTAATTCTCAAATAACTTTTTTCGAAAAAATATTAAAAATAATTCATTCTTGAGGTAAAATAATAATGATTAAATTTTTATTTAGAAAAGAAGTTAATAATTTTACAATTAAATAAATTCGTAAATAAATGTAAGAGAACATTTTTCGGAGTATCAAATCATTTTCAGAGTGAATCAGAATATTCTTTAGGGTCAGGGGAGAAGTCAAAATTTTGTCAAGCAATTCATTTTTTATGTTAAAAATTAAAAAAATAAAATATTTTTCACGATCTACATTTGCTAATAATTAACTAAAGTGATCGTTACAAATGAAAATTTTTTAGAAACAAAGGAAATAATGAATAATAAAATAACATTAATAATTTTTTGAGATTAATTATTTAATTATTATTATTAATTATTGTTTGAGAATTAAAAATAATATTAGTAATTAAAAATAATAATGAAGTATAAACAAACAAAAAAAAAACACAAAAAAATAAAAACATGCACAATTGTCTAATTTTAAATGTGGAAAGAAAGAAAGAAATTATTATTAATAATGGTTAAAATATTTATTTTTAAAAAAATTATTACTTTTTTGAATGATTTTACAATTGATAAAAATTTACAAATGTCCTAGAAACATTTTCTTGGGTATCAATAATAAATAATAATTTTTAAAGTATATCAGAATATTCTTCAGGGTCAGGGAAAAGGTTAAACTATTATATCTTAAAATCAGGAAGAAATCAAAATCAAATTGGTAATTCTGTTTTTTTTTCTTCTTTTACATTACGTTTTATTTACGAGGCTGAAGTCCGCAACGTTTTTTAAAACGAAAATCAAAAAAGAATTTTTTTCTAATTAAATTTTATCTTTAATTTTCATTTGCCTTAAATTTTAAGAAATTATTTTCAATAAGGATACAATTTTTAAAAAAATAACATGATGTAGAAATAAAAATAAAAATACACTACTATTATTTTTTCGTTTTTAAAAACGTTGTGGACTTCAGCTTAATTTTTATTTTACTTTATTAATTTTGAAATAATTTTTAACAAAATTAAAGTCCTTTGTTTATAACGTCGGTGAAGTTCGCAACGTTTATGATCATAGATTAAAAGAAAAAAATTAATTTCCAACTAAAAAAAAATAAAAATTTTAGTTTACAAATAATTTTTTTTGTAAATCATTCCTCAAAAAATTAATCGCACTATTTTTTTTACAAAAATTTATAAAAATTACCATAAAAATTTTTTTTTTCTTCTAAAATCGTTAACTATAAACGTTGCGAACTTCACCAACGTTGTTGTTTATAAAGAAATTATAATGTGCGAAGTTTGGCGCAAATTTTCTCTAAAAAAAAACCATAAAATTGCCAACGAATATCGCGAATAAATTAAAACTAAACTCCACCCTTAAGTTTTAGAATGGACGATAAATTTTTTTTTTTTAGAACATAATATGCTTCCTGTGGCACATGAATTTTTTTTCCAAAAGAACAGTAATTTTCAGTGGAAGAGTTGGAAGTTTAGGAGTATCGGTAGCATAAAGCGGCCATTTTGCCAGGAGAGAATCTGAAGAAGAAGAAGAGATGGGGTTAAAATTTTTTTTTTATTGTTTTATTTTGTTTTCGAAAAGGCGGTAGTCAGATAGTGTGCATCTTTACATATATGGTGCGTATGTATATATGTAACTCTTGAGATTATAATGGTGGGGCCTGAAAGAGTCCGCCTTCTGAACGAGCCACCACCCCCGGGGGCAAACAATCTTGCATGGAGATCCGACTTAAACGATAGGCCCGTTCAAGTAACGCCCTACGAAACTCTTTAATTCCCGTTTTGAAATGAGCACCACCACCACACACCATATATGTATATGCAGAGAGCGGGATTTCCACGAAAATATTTTAACTTCGTCGCGACCTCTTCTTCTTCTTTATATACATCACAACCATCCCGAACTGTTATTACTGAAAAATATTTCCATATCCCGGCTAGACGACCCTAATACCACCCTCGGAGTGAAGAATTTTTTCTTATTTTGGATGAGGCAAAATATTTATCAAAAGACTGTTATCATCTTTTTTGAATTTGCTATTTGTGACTGCGGTAGCTTCTTCTTAATCTTTTATGTTGCTCCCTTGAATTTATTGTTCTCCTGTATTTCTGCTTTTAATTTGTAGTTTGAAATTTGTTGATATTTGATGATTTTTAGGAACATTTTTGGGTGATCAAAAATTTGAAGTAGTGTTATTTTCACTGAAAATTGGCGAGGAATTTGGTTATAGGAAAAAAAAATAGGGAAAATTACTGGTTCCTAAAACCAGTAAACTAGTAACCAGTAAACTATGGTCTACTGAATTGAAAGCGGGGAAATTTTTACTGATTCCGATTTGGAGTAAATTATATACGATTCACAAACAGATTACTAAAAAAATTTTTTTTGTTTTAGGTTTTTTTAATATCATCTTATCATCAATATTTAGTTCTGGGTTGCCGTATATAGGTCAAGGAAAAGTTCTGGATTTTTATTAAAAGTACTGGAAAAAAATGAATTTTTTAGAATTCAAAAAAAAATTCTCAACTTCATAGAGGTTTCAATTTGGAACTTTGGAAAATTTCAATTCAAAATTCTAAAATTTTAAAAATCTCTTACAAAGTTCTTCACAGGATTTAATTAATAAAATTGCAATTTTAATAATATTTTTCTATACAATTCAATTATTTGTAAAACAATTCTTGTTAAGAATTTAATTATTTTCAGAATCGAAAGTTAGTCTCTAATGTTATAAATTCGTAATTCAAAAGAAAAACACAAATGGAACTTTAAATTCGTCTTGGTAAAAATTAGAATTTTCTGCCATGAAGAAACATTTGTTAAATTTTAGATTATGGTTCGTAAATCATTTATTATTGGCAAAAAAGTATAATTTTTATTTAAATATAACTTTAAAATGTTCAAAATATAGAAAATTAAATTCCTTACGCTTCTACCAAGAGGAATTTAAAATTTGGACTTTTTTGAATAAAAACGAAATTATAACATTGGACTAACTTTTGTTCCGATTGTCGAATTTTTCCTCTATGGGAACTCAATTATTTTAAAAAAAAATTGAATAAAATTCTTTCTAAAAAATAAATTATTTTCATACATAATTATTTTCAATTTTCAAATAAAATTTCTCGATAGAATTAAAAACTTTTCGAAAAGTTTTAAAAAATTCTAATTTCAATTGTTTGAAAAAATTCAAATAAAATTCTTCACTAGAAATTAATGATTTTCCTAAATATTAATATTTATGTTCATTCTATAACGCTTCGAAATATAACCGATTAAACTTTTGGAAAAGGTACAAGATTGCTGAAATTTTCTAAAAAAATTCAATTCAACGCATTAAAAAATTGAAGATTTGAAAAGTTATAAACGATTGAAGAAATTTAATTATTTACAAGTTTTCCTTAATCCAATGATTTTCTGTACATATATTTTCTTAAAATTTTACAAAAGAATTCAATTATTTAAAAAAATTTTTGATAAAATTATACTAGAAATTTCTCGAAAAAGGTAATAAAATAAACAAAATTTCTAATTTTTTATACTTTCAATTAACAATTTTACAGAATTGCCATTTTGAATAAATTGAATTGACTTTTTTGAAAAATTATTTGAAGTTTTTATTTTCTAATAATAATGGTTTTGAAAATTCTCAAAAAAACTCTTTAAAAAATTATTAAAAATAATTGATTTAAAGAATAATTTTATAGTTAAAAATTCAAGAAAATAATGATTGAATTTAAATGATGAGAATAATTTTTAAAAAGTTACAGTAAAAATATTCTTACAATATAAATTTGTCTTAAGCATCCAATAATTTTTAGAGTGAATCAGAATTTTCTCCTGGGTCAGGAATTAAGTCAAAATTTTGTCTACTAATCAGGGAAAAGTCAAGAAAACGATTAAATTATTCACAAATACTTTTAAAAAACATGTTTTTCAACGCTGAATGAAAAAATAGATGTAAAAATGTAAATAAAATTCCAGACTAGAATACTATTATTGCATTAATAATAAAATGCTTTTCAATAATTCTATTATATATTTTTAAAAATTTTAATAAAATTGTTCACAAGAATTCAATTATTTTTCAAATAATAAAATAATTTTTTAAGAGTATTCAATTATTTTTTCGAATAATAAAACAATTTTTCACGATAATTCAATTATTTACAAAATTAAAAAAAAATTCTTCACAAGAATTCATTTATTTTCCCAAAAAATATAATATAGAACGAGAATGAATAACGAGAATTGATAAATTTGGGAAATTCTTTCTTTATTTTTTTTTTTACAATTATTCAATAATTTTCCTAAATAATACATTTCTTCACGAGAATTCAAATATTTAAAAAGAATTGAATAAAACTTTTCGCAAAAATTCAATTATTTCCATAAATAATAAAATTCGTCACAGAAATTGAATCATTTTTTGAAAAATTGATAAATTCTTTATAAGAATTAAATTTTGAGAAACATTCAATTGTTCAATATAATATTTATTTTTGTACTTAAATAGTTGATTTTCAGTTGAGCTTTATAATAAAAATTGACTCATAAACGAAGTAAACGAACTCATAAACGAATTTTAGATAATAAATTGATTATTAAAAGCGTTGTAGTACGATTGTTTTTAGAAATAACTAAATTTTAAAAGATTATTAAATTGAAGTCGTTAAGAATTTTAATTGTAAAACTAATAACATTTAAGCTTTTATCGTGGAAAAATTATTAATTTATTTTCTTAATTCCTGTAATGAATTTAATTTTGATTTGATCAATTAATTTTATTCGTTTACTTTAAAGAATTATTTTGAAACACAATTGTATTTTTAGGATAAAAATTTGTAAAATAATTGAATATTTCAAAAATTTAGAATTGAAAGTTCTCAGCAGAATTAGAATAAAAATAAATATTTTTGATTGAAATCAGGAAACAGTGAGGGAAATAAAGAATCAAATTTTTGTGAATCGAGTAAAACAATTTTTTTTTATTCGTTAAAATTAATTTTCGATAGCGACTTTTTTACTACTTTTTTTAATAGTAAAGCTTCTTTTTTTGAAAACTTTTTTAAAAGTTAAGTCAGAGTGTGAACTTTGATTTATTCTTTTTACTTGTGGAATAGTATTTTTGCAATATTGCAAAAATATTTAATTATTTAAATATTTTTATTTTTATTTTAAATATTTAATTATTTAAATATTTTGAATTCACCTGCGTTTAATGTCGTACATTTTGCCATTAACAAAATTACCTGAAGGACCATAGTTACAAGCTAGCGTTGTTATGATCCGATTATTCTGTCTAATGTTAATATAACCACAGCCAATAAATCTAGTTCTTGACCATAGCATTTGGGTATAACGTGAAACTACTCTGTAATCCCTAAAAAAAAGAAAAACAAGAAGTTAAAATCAAAAATGAATTCTTCATTTCTTAAAGTGTTATATAGTTTAAAAAAAATAATCCAAAGATTTGGTCTTTTTTTCGATAATTTATTACTATTAATTAAAATGTTGAGTACTCTTACCTGACACGTTCGACTTGTCGGGAATCGAAGTCAGCGACCTCATCATACCAATCAGTTATAATTCGTGTTATTATATCAGTTGGAACTCTCGTTACAAATATCCCACCAATGTTTTGACCAACAAGGAAACGTTCTGAAATTAAAAGATTATTCTAAATTAAGTTTCAGAAAACCTAATGTTGTAATAATTTAACTTGAATTTATAAATGAGTCGATAAACTTTTAATTAATTAAATTTAATTCCCAAAAAAAATGGTTAAAAAATATACTTGTTTAAATAATTTGTTTACAAAAATTATTTATAAATTTAAAAAATGAAAACCTTAATTGCAAAATAACATTTTATCAAGAGGAATATTTAAGTGACTTAGAATAAACATTGAATGCAAAAAATTCGATTCGTTTGTGTCCAAAAATTTCACTGTATAATGCAATTGTTTACTAAAATTTTTTAAACAATTAAATATTTTTGCAACTAATCAGTTTCAGAAAAAGAAAGTTTACTGACAATAATCGAAATCAAATTCATAAATAAATAACAAATTTTTTTAATACAATAACATCGCCTAGAATGTAATTGTTTATATAATTTGTTTATGAAAATAATAGATATTTGTAAAATAATTTTTTCATCAGGATAATCTCCAGGTGGCTTAGAATAAAGATTAATTGCAAAAAAATTTGTTATACTTTCGTTGTTAAAAATTATGTGGAATAATTTAATAAATAATTTTTTACACTTGACATTAACATTAAAAATGTATAAAACAGAATTTCAAAAATCCGAATTTATAAAATTTAAAAAAATTTTTTTAATTGCAAATTTAGTTCTGAGATAGAGGCAAAAAGAATTTTCTCATTTGCTTAAAAATTGTGGTCTAAACGTTAATTTAAACGGAATTTTTTTTTTGATAATTGAATTCTTATGGAACTTTCTCAAAAAATATTAAAAATAATTGAATTAAAGAATAATTGTAGTAAAAGTTTTTAGAAAATAATTGAACTGAAATTTCGAAAATACTTTTTGATAACTTTTCTTTGTATTGGAATTTTTTAAATTAAAATTAATAATTACCCGGAGAATAAAGAATGAAAAAATTAACTTATTCTGAGAACTATACAATTTTTACAAGTTTTATACTTTATTTTTGGACAATCCTTATTTAAATATTTGTTTTACAAGAATTTTAAAATTTGAAAAATATAATTTGCAAATTAAGTTAGAAAATTCGGTTCTTGAAGAGTTGTAATTAAAATTTCTCTGAAGGTATAGATGAATTTCCGAAAGTAATTTTTTAAAAAGTTGAAACAATTGAAATTGAATATTTTGGCAAATTTTAATAAAATAAATTTTATAGATATTTTAAAGAATTTTATTTTTTCATTTTTAAAAATTAATTTAAAATATAATTGTATTTTTAAAGAATTGAAGAACTACAAATTTTTAAAAATAATTAAATTTTACAAAAGTTTGTTTACTTCCTAAATAGGAATTAGGAAAAATGTTTACTAATTTTAATTAGTTTCTGACGTTTTGCTTTCTAATTAGTAAAGTTTACTAAATAAATAGTAATTTCTACTAATTTATTAGTGAAATTTACAAATTCAAAAGCAAAAAGTCAGTTACTAAGTAAAATTAGTAAATGTTTTTACTAATTAAAATTTAGAGAGTATTTAAAATATAGTTTAATTCTTGAATTTATTTTTTTAATTTCAACTGAATTATAAAGAATTTATAATTTTAAATATAATTGAATACATGAATCGGTATAACAAAAATTTTAAGAGATAATTAAATTATAAAATATTTTTAATTGAATTCATTGAAATTTTAATTCCTTCAGAAAAGCAAACATCAATAAGTTTTCAAATATTTTTTTAATAAAAATTATTGATGTTTTGAATAATTTTATTGTAGAAATTAACGTTGGTGAAGTTCACAATGTTTAAATACTTTTATAGTCAACGATTTCTAAAGAAAAATATTTTTTTAAGCAAATTTTTGTCAGGAATATTTTCTTTCATAAATTATATTAAAATTACATTAAATTACAATTACGTTTAATTTTTTGAATAATGATTTACAAAAATACAAATTTGTAACCAAAAATTTTTATTCTTTTTGGTAGGAAAATAATTATTTTTCCTTCAGTCAGTAGTAATGACTGATCATAAACGTTGCAAACTTCACCGACGTGAAAGTTTGATTAAAAATAAGGGTTTTTAAAAATTGATAGAATCAAAAATATTTGTCAAATTTCATTAAAATAAATTTAATATTTTGAGAAATTTTATCGTTTTTTTAATTTTAGTAATTATTTGGATATATAATGGACTTTTTAAAGAGTTTAAATTTTGCATAAAATGTGCAAATAGGAATTTACTTTAATTTAGAAATCTATCGGAAATATTATGTTTTTTAAGAGCATATGATGGAGAATTTTCATAAAATAAAAAAAAAAAATTTTGAACTTAAACTTTTTTGAAACTTTTTTGAACTTTTTTGAACTTTTTTGAACTTTTTTGAAATTAAAACTATAATTACTTACGAACGTCTCTGCATACGTCGCGACGAAATGTGCATTGATTAACCCACGTTTGTGCAATGATTTCTAATTCTTCATCCCAAACCTATAATGGCATGGGAAATAAATAATTTAAAATTGAATTTGGAATAGTTAATCAAGTTCCTTAATTTTCCGTAATGAAACCTACCAAATCTGGCATACTTCTTGCAGGAGGTTGTGGTCCAGGCTTTCCTCTTCTTTCCCCTCCCGATGCAACCAGTCTTCTATAGTTGTTATGAACTGCTAAAATCTCCCTTATCTGAGCTGAAGTGAGTCCTATATGTGCTACAGGACAAACTGGACGTGGTTGTGGATTCTAATTTTATTTTTTGTTAATTATTATTATAATTATATTAGTTAATATATATTAATAATAATATTAATCTATACTATTATAATATTTAATATTATAATGATCGTAAGTTTCCTTTCCGTTAGCAAATTATCTGTATTCATTTGTTTTTTTTTGAAAATTCATTTTTGTGGGTTATTGTCATTTTTTTAATGTCAAAAAGAAACAAAAAAAAACTCGTTTTATTCACTTCACAAAATTGACAAAAATTCCATTCCGTACTTTTTATTTTCCTGACTTTTTCCTAATTTTTATCAAAAATATTTACTTTTTTCTTATCCTGCTAATAAATTGAATTTATGCTACGATTTTTATTATTCATGAAACAATTTAAAATAATTTAATTCTTGCGAAGAATTTTAAAAAAATATTTGAAAATAATTGAATATTTTCAATGAAAAATGTTATTATTTATCAAAATAATTAAATTTTTCAGATGAATTTTATTATTTACAATCATAATTGATTTCTTTAGGCGAATTTTGTTATTTATGAAAATAATTGAGTTTTCTTGAAATATTTTATTATTTATTAAAATAATTAAATTCTTGCAAAGAATTTTTAAAAAAATTTTGAAAATAATTGAAATTTTCTGAAGAATTTTATAGATTTTAAGAAAAATTGACTTTTTTTGAAGAATTTCATAATTTATAAAAATAGTTAAATTTTTTGGAATATTTTTCTATTTTTATAAAAATAATTGAATTCTTGCGAAGAATTTTTTTTTAAATTTGTAAAATAAGTGAATTTTTGGAAAGAATTTTTAAAACAATTTGGAAAGTCAATTTTAGGAAAATTTGACTTTTTTTGAAGAATTTTATAATTTAAGAAAATAGTTAAATTTTTTTGGAATATTTTTCTATTTTTATAAAAATAATTGAATTCTTGCGAAGAATTTTTTTTAAATTTGGAAAATAATTGAATTCTTGGGAAGAATTTTGTTATTTAAAAAAATAATTTAATTCTTTCAAAGAATTTTATTAATTAGGTAAATGATTAAATTCTTGTGGCGAATTTTATTAAAATTGATGAAAATAATTGAATTTTCTCCTAGAATTGGTTATTTTATATAAAAATAGTAGATATTGAAAATAATTGAAATGTGAAAAGTTTTTAAAGATAATTAAATTTTACAAAGAATTCTATTAAAAAATTTGGCAATAATTGAATGTCGGTGGGAAATTTTATTAAATTTTTTTGAAAATAATTGGATTTTCCAAAAAAAACCTTTTATTATTTATGAAAATAATTGAATTCTTGCAAACGATTTATTAGAATTTTTTAAAATAATGTAATTTCCAAGAAATTTATTACTTTTAATAATAATTGAATTATTGTTATGAATATTATTATTTATGAAAATAATTGAATTTTGAAATGAATTTTATTGAAATACCTCAAAATAATTGAATTTTCGGGACTAACTTTTTTTATTATTTAAAAAAACTGTATTAAAATTATATTTAAAACAATTAATTTCTTTTGAATAATTTTATTAAATTTTTGAAAATAATTGAATTATTGCGGAAAAGTTTATTAAAATGTTTAAAAAGAATTGGGTTTCTGTTGAAAATTTTATTACTTTTGAAAGGAATTGAAATCTTCATAAGAATTTTATAAACATTGTTTTAAATAATGAATTTTTAAATGTTATGAAAATTTTATTAGTTTAAATAATTGATTTCTTGTTAAAAAACTTTATTTATGAATGTAACTGAATTTTACGATTATGAAAATAATTAAATTCATGCTTAGAATTTAATTAAAAATTTTTTTGAAAAAATGGAATTTACATGAAAAATTTTATAATTATTAAAAGTAATTGAATTATTGGGAAAAATAAATTGCATAAAATTTTGTAAAATAAAATTGATTTTTTTCATTATTAGCGAATTAAAAGTAGTGGAAATTCTCTAAAAAAATATTGTTTATACTCTTTGTTCGGAATGTTAAATACCTATATATAGCTAATAATTTTTTACCTTCTCCATTCTTTAGAATAATTAAAATTTTCGTAATGAAGTTTTTTTTAATTCAGGTATCAGATAACAATTTTTGTGAAATTCAATGTTCCTCGTACAAGAAAGTTTAATTATTTTCAATTTTGAAAATCTGATGCCAAATTTGAAATTAGTATCGAAATTTGTTAAACTTTTTTTTATATACTTTAAAGTTTAAAAATATAATATATTTTGAAAATTTAATTCCAATTAGTTTTTTAGTTAGGTGTCATAATAAGTATTTCTTTAAAAAATTCTTAAATTAAAATGATTTGAAATTGTTTACAATAAACATTGCAGCACAACATTTCCGCGCGCTTGCACCCGAATAATTTTGCTAGTCCAACCAATAAACAAACAATAATAATTAAAATAATTAAAGATCCTAAAGTTCTGAACGTTCATGTGAACGAAATTTATTTATTTCATCTAAAAATTAAATTTTTATTGCTATTATTTTGCGTCACCATCCAAACAATTAATTACTGACTTTCTAATCGTAAAATTTCAGTTTTTAAATTTTTTATGATTAGTAATTTATTAAAATATCTCCAATAACAAATATTTCGTTCATTTGAACGTTCAAAACTCGAGGATCATAACAATTACATATTCGGATTTAATTTGCATCCTTAATTTCTGATAATTTACTTACCGGAAAAAGACACATTGTGTGACTTCTGCAAATTCGACAATAATCTCTTCGTCTTTGCTGACCAGAAATCAGCACAATCACTGAGAAAATGACAAAAAGAATTAAATTCCGTAATTGAACCATTTTTACTTACTGGATTTGTGGTTCTTTTTAAAAATCAATCAATTGACTTGATATGCTTTCTTCATTGCTTTTATATACTTTATTTAAAATGTGTCAAAAAATAAATCAATTTGCATTAGAATGCTTTTTTCCATTGCATTAGTTGTTGTTTATAAATATTATTTCATTGTCAATTTCTTCCCATTGTGATAACATTTTGTTTCATTTCTTCCAATTGTACAAATTTTCCTCATATATAATTATAAACAATTGGTATATTTTGGTTATGTTTGAAAACTTTCGATTTCGAAACTCATCATTGAAGCAATATTATTTTGTGGCATTTAAATAAAATCCATTGCAAAATTTAATTATTTTCAAAAATAACAAATTTTTTCACAGAAATTCAATTGCGTTAAAACATTTGAATAGAATTCTTCTGAATAATTCAACTATTTTTATAAATAATAAAATTCTTTTCAGGAATTCAATTATTTTTGAAAATTGTAATGAAATTCTTAACAACTGTTCTATTATTTTCATAAATAATAAAATTCTTTGAAGAATTTTAATTACTTTTAATCCAATTTTACAGGCATTGGTCAAAAAACGTAATTATTCATAAAAAATCGATTTTAATTTCTCGAAAAATCAATCATTTTAAAAAAATGTTTTTTTACATTTTTCGAAGAAATGAAATTATTTAGAAAAATATTAGAATTTTTCACAGGAATTCAATTAGTTTCTATAATGTTTCAATAAAACTGTTGGCAAGAATTCAATTATTTTAAATACAATTTTAATTAAATTTTTCTGAAATAATTATGTTAATCTTTTGTATTTAAATAAAATTCTTTCTAAAATTTAATTATTTACATAAATAATAATTCCTGGAATTAATTCAATTATGGAGGTAAATAACGAATTATTTCTAAAAATTAAATTTTTTTAAGGCATTTAAATAAAGTTCATTGCAAAATTAAATTATTTTCATAAATAACAATGTTCATCATAAGAATTCAATTAGGTTTAAAAGTAATAAATTTCTCCTTGGAAATTCTATTATTTAAAAAGAAATCATAATAAAATCGTTCGCAAGAATTCAATTATTTGAATAAATAATAAAATGCTTTTTAGGAATTCAGTTACTTTCAAAAAAATTAAATAAAATACTACACAGACATTTAATTATTGTCAAAAATTTTAATAGAATTCTTTGTTAAATTTAATTAATTTTACAAACTTTTTGCAATTCAATGATTTTCAATATCTACTATTTTAATGAAATTTCCAAACAGAATTCGACTATTTAAAAAATTTTACCTAAAAATCTTGGTGAGAATTCAATTCTTTCATGAATATCAAGTTGAAGTCCTCAACGTTGATCAACAAAAAAAAAATTATTCACTTAGTAAATTCAATTAAAAACGATGCTACAATATTAACAAAAAAATTTTAGAAAAAAAGAGATTAATGTTTGTATTTAGATAATAATTATTTTACAATTAAAAATTAAATTAAAAATAATATTTGGATGCATTGAATAAATTTTTTTCGTTGATTAACGTTGTAAACTTCAACTTTGTTCATGAATAATAAAATTTGTTACATGAATTCAATTTATTAGCAAGATAAGAAAGAAATAAATATTTAATGGGTTGAATAATTAAAGGCGAAATAATTTGCTAAAATCTTTATTATTAATATTTTGCGTCAGTGTATTTTGACATAAAATTAAAACACAGTAGATGGCCTCCATTAAATAATTGTCGTAGATAATAATTTTTCTAATTATTATAGAGAACGACGAATGTCGTACATCTTGCCATTAAGAATATTACCAGCAGGACCATAGTTGCAAACTAGTGTGACTGTGATAATGTTTTCCTGTTGATTGGTGATGTAACCACAGCCAATATTGATACTTGTTGACCACAATATTTGAGTGTAATGTCCAACTAGACTGAAATTTCTGAAAAGAAAAAATAAATCAAAAAATGTATACAATTATGGTTAAAATTGAAAATTCCTTATTTTTGCTGTGGAATTAATCGTACAGCTTTTAATATATATTTGTAAATATTTTTCTATTTTATTTTCTATTTTTTTTGTATAAATTCCTTCTTTCTTTGTCTTACTTCATTGGGTTTTGAAACAGGGTTGCCACAGGTCAGGGAAGTCAGTGAATTCAGGGAAAAGTCAGGGTGAGTAAAATTGGTCAGGGAAGTCAGTGAAAAGTCAGGGATTTTTACTACAAGTACTGGAAAAAAAATTGAATTTTTAAAATTCATGAGAAAACTAAATTTTTTCTTTTTTCCTCGTAAACTATGAAATTACCACAAATTTTAATAAAAAACCATCAATTTTTTCTATTTCTGTCAATAATTTCTTTTTAAATAACTTAAATTTTCAAAAACTATCATAAAATTAATAATTAATAATAAATAATAATAATAAATAATAATTAAATAAAATTAATAATAACTATCATAAATTATTTAATGAATAATTTTTACAATTTTCATAAATACTAGATCGATAAAAGAATTTTAGTTCAAAATACTAAAAAGATTAGATTTTGAAAAAGTTACAAATGATTACAGAAATTCAATTATTTTCAAAAGTAACAAAAATTCTTCGCAGAATTTCAATTATGTTCAAAAATTTAAAAACAATTCTCGTCAAAATTACAATTATTTTTATAAATAATAAAATTCTTCATTAAAATTCAATTATTTTTAAAAGTTTTAATAAAACTCTTGACAAAATTCCACAAGAATTCAATTATTTATATAAACTTGAATACAATTCATTAGACTAATTAAATTATTTTCAAAATTAATAAAATTCTTGGCAAAAATTAAAAAAATATATATTTTCAAAATTTTCAATTCTATTTATAAATAAAAAAATTCTTCATCTAAATTCAATTATATTTAAAAATTTTAATGAAATTCTTGGCAAAATTTTGTAGGAATTCAATTTTAATGAATTAATTCAAAATAATTCCATTATTTTCATAAGTAATAAAATTTTCACAGGAATTCAATTATTTAAAATACAAAATTTCATAAAATTTTTCGAAAAATGTAAATTATTTAAAAAATTCTTCATCGAAATTCAATTATTTTTATAAACTGGAATAAAATTATTTGTAAGAATTCAATTATTTATATAAATTTGAATAAAATTCTTCACATAAATACAGTTATTTTTATAAATTTGAATAAAATTCGTTGGAAGAATTAAATTATTTTTAAAATGTAATAAAATTCTTTGCAGAAATCCAATTGTGTTCGAAAATTAAAAAAAAAATTCTTGTTAAAATTCCAAGTAACTTTATAACTAATAAAATGCTTCTTTAAAATTCAATTATTTTGTGGAAATTATAAGAAAATTTAAATTTTTTTCATAACTAATAACTATACAATATATATTTTAATCAAATTCCTCGAAAAATGTAATTATTCGTAACATTTTTATTAAAATTTGTCAAATTAAATTCATATATTTAAAAATTTATTGATAAAATTCTTTATGAGAATGAAATTTTAACACAGAACATTCTTTTATTCAATAAATTATTTATTTTTAAATTGAAATAATTGAATTTTTCTAGAATTTTCTAATAAAAATTGATTTAAAAATGAATTAACGGATAATTGATTTATTATTATTTATGAAAGTAATTGAATTATTGCCACGAATTTTATTACATTTTTTAAAAATAATTTAATTTTTTTGATAAATTTTACTGCTTGTAAAAATAATTGAATTCTTGCGAAGGATTTTTTTTACGATTTTTGTAAATAATTAACCTATTCTGAAAAATGTTATGGTAATTTAAATTATTATAAAACATTAAGAATTTGTTATGTTTTGTAATAATATTCTTATAAATTGTTGAGTTTCAAAAAGGTTTGAATTTGAATGTTTTGACAAATTTTAATTCCTAGAAAAAATTAATATTGATTAAATATTTATTTAAAAAAGAAGTTATTGATGTCTTTGAATAATTTTACAATTAATGATTATCTAATAATTTTTAGAGTGAATCAGAATATTCTTTAGGGTCAGGGAAAAAGTGAAAATTTTGTCTGGAAATCAGGGAAAAATAAAATTAAATATTTGTGGCAACCCTGTGAAAGGAAAGGAAGTTTGTCACTTGTTTGCTAATTTATTATAAAAGTTTAGTTTTAATTAAAATGTTCAGTTGTCTTACGTGACACGTTCGACTTGTCTCGAATCGAATAAAACGACTTCATTATACCAGATTTGTATTATTCTTGATATTATATTGGGTGGAATTGTCCCTACAAGTCGTAGGCTGCCGACGTTTTGTCCAACTTGGAAACGCGCTGAAATGAAAATATTACTTTAAATACAATTACAATTTTTAAAAAAATTGATTTTTTGTATTTAATTAATAGAATTCTATAGAAGAACTTTCGAAAAATTGTTAAACATAAATAATTGACTTAGAGGTTCAGTTAAAAATTGTAGAAAATAATACAATATTGAAAGAATTATACACTCAGGAAAACATTTTATTTTATGACTCTAAGGTTTTGAACGAAATTTTTTTTTCTATTTTCCTTTTCAATAATTTTAAAAACTATTATCTTTAAATGACAATTTAAAAAAAATGTAATATGAATATTACGAAAATAATTCATTTTTTAATTTGTAAATTAACATTTTATACCAAAATTCAAATATTAAAAAAGTAATAAAACGATTCGTTCATTTGATCGTTCAGAACTTTAGGGTCATTTTTTTAGTCAAATATAATTTATATTTGAGTTGAATAGAAAAAATTTTTCTCAGAGCCAACCAAGTTATTTATTTGCTTTGAATCAAAATTTTCTTCGACATAAATAAAACTTTTATTTGAACCGAAATCAATTTGAAACAAATGAAAAGTTTTGGCACTCAGTAAAATGTATATTTTTTCCGGGTGTAAAGAATTTTAAATTCACTGTTAACTTTAAAGTATCATGAATGGCAACAAATTGATACCAAAAGTGCGGAAAAATTAAAAAATTGATTCAAATTTTTGGCATCAGTTTAATCCACTTTAGTATCAATTTGATACTTTACAGAAAACTGTGTTGCAATTTTTTAAATTCTATTCTCGTTGGAAAATCAAATAAGAATTTAAATATGTTTATTTCTAACAAAATTATTTCAGTTTTGAATAAATGAAGTTTGGAAATCATTTGAAGGTCACGGGAAATACAAAATAGAATTTTTGTGGCTGGACTAAATTGAATAAATGATTTTCTATTTTTCTTCGACTAAAGCGACTTTTATGCCTTGATATTTATTTTACTTACGAACGTTTCTGCACATATCATGTCCAAGTCTGCATTGATTAGCCCATCTCTGTGCAATGATTGCTAATTCTTCATCCCAAACCTGAAGGCGTAAGAAAAAAAAATTTTTTAATTAAAGTTACTGTAGTTAATTAGGTTCCTTAGGTTCCTTAATGAAACCAACCATATTTGGCATATTTCTTGCACGAGGTTGTGGTCCAGGATTTCCTCTTCTTTCACCTCCCGAAGCGACTTGTCTCCTATAGTTGTTATGCACTGTTAAAACTTCATTTCTCTGATTTGAATTGAGACCCACTTGCAATGCAGGACAAACGGGATTTGGATTCTGAAAAATATTTTATGTTACATAAATTAATATAACATTATATTATTAACGTATTAGGTAATTTAAATTATATTATATAATTAACATAATAATTTAAACGCTACTATATTATTAGCATAGTAAATAAAATAATATTATTAACTATTAACTATATTAATTTGAATGTTCTTTCATTCTTTCATTCACTTTTTCTGTCCCTCACACTCTGAATTTGTCTTTTGTTTATACTTTTGTTTTTTGTTGACTTTAGATAGAAAATATAAATCATCAGAATTTTTTTTTTACTTCTTTTCATTAAAAGACTAAAATTTTGTTAAATATTGTTTTGTCAAATTGAAATTATTTTTTTCTTTACTTCTTAAAAAAAATTATAAAAATTATTAAACAACTGTGATTAAGAAATAGAAAATTTATTTATTTTCCATTAACAAGTGAATTATTGCGAAAAAAAATAACAAATCATTGAATTATACTAAGAATTTTATCAAAAAATTTGATACTAATTGAATTTCTTCGAAGAATTTTATTGTTTATAAAAATAATTGAATTTAGGAAGAATTTTATTAAAATTTTACATAATCTTAATTAAATTCGTTTGAAGAATTTCTTTGAGTTTTTTTAAAACAATGGACTTTCTTTAATCATTTTAATTACAAGTTTTCAAAGTAATTGAATTCTATATGAATAGTTTCTTTCAAGTTTTTATAATAATCCTCTTTCTTAATAATTGAAATTAAGCATTTAATTCTTTAATTTTATTTAAAATTTTTGGAAAATAATTGAATTTTTTTGAAATATTTATTTAATTTATTGAATACAATCGAATTTTTTAATAATTGTATTGAAAATAATTGAATACCTGAGAAGAATTTTATTATTTTTAAAAAATACTTTAATTCTTGCGATGAATTTTAATAATATATTTCTTTTTAAATATTTGAATTCTTTTGTGAATTTTTATTGAAATAGTAGATATTAAAAATAATTGAATTCTGATATTATTGAAATTAATTTAATTCTACGAAGAATTTAATTCAAATGATTTTGAAAAAATCGAATTGTTAAAAATTATTTCATTAAAATCTTTGAAAATTAATTTTAATAAAAATTTTAATAATAATTACATTTTTCGAGAAATTCCATTAACATTGTACCAAAAACAATTGATATTCTGTAATGATTTTTATTATTTATAAAAATAATTGAATTCCCGGTTAAAAAAATGCTATTCTTTATTAAAATAATTGAATTATTGCGAAGAAATTTATAAAAAATTTGTATATAGTAGAATTCCTGGAAATTTTTATTATTTAATTCATTCATTCAAAATTGTCATTTTCTAAAATTTCAAATTAAATTTTTTTTTAAATAATTGAATTTATTTTTGGGAAATATTTTATTCAAATCGTAGATATTGAAAATCATTAAAATTAGAAAAATTTCTGAAAATAATTGAAGTTTGTAGAAGAATTTTGTCATTTATAAAAATAATTGGGATTTTTACGAGAATTTTTTTCAAGATTTGAACATAGTTGAATTTAATAAGAAGAATTTTATTTTTTTAAAAGAATTTTTCCAATTATTTTTAAATTCTACAAAATTTAATTTTTTTAGTATTTTTAACAAAAAGTTAAATTAGAAAATTTTCAAATTTTATTATTTTTAAAATTGTTAATTTTATTTTAAAAAGGTAGTAAAAAGTTAGCCGCGCGATTTGTTGCTAGTTATTAATTATTTCTCAATGGAATAAATCATTTGATTCCAATACAATCGATCACTTGTCTATTAGCAAATAAATATTTACTTCACACGTCAAAAAATCCTATGGAAATTCTGCAAGTTTTTTATTTTAATATTTTAATTATTGACAATAATTATTGAATTGTTAGCAATTATTTAATATTTTAATATTTTAGTATTTTTATTATTATTAGACTCTAATCTTAATAGAAAAATTTTGTTAAAAAAGTTCAGAATTGATGAAAAAAAGTCCAAATTTGATATTCGATTCCAAAAAATTGTTAAAATAAATTTACAAGACCAACTTTGTTTTCCAGACTAATTTTATCTGAATTGGAAATAAATTTTTAAAAAATTCAAAATACCTCCGTGTTTTGGAAAAAGCTCATCTTTAATACAGAATTTATAAAAATTTGCTTAAAAAAATATTTTTCATCAGAAATCGTTGATTATATACTTGATGAACTTTACCAACGTTGTAAATATTGAAAATTTTCCAGAAATTTGAATAATTCAATTATTTTCATAAATAATAAAACTGATCGCGGAATTCTAATTATTTTTAATATTACTTTAATAGTTCATTTAAACGTTCAAAACTTGGGGATCGTGAAAAAAAAATTTTTTTTTTTGTAATTTCAATTCGGTTTTTGGAGTCGATTTTTGAATATAACTCAAAATTTTGAGCAAATCTGTTAATTCTGACTTCGATTTTGAATTCAGCATAAAAAATTGCATGTGAATTCACTATTGCAGTGTCATTAAAAAAACTTTTATTTTTTTTTATTTTAATTTTGATTTTTGAGTCGTTTTTTGGGTATAACTCAAAAAAACAAAAACAATTTTGACAATTCTGACTTTGGATTCGGATTCAGCGTGAAAAGATACATAGAAATATACTATTGTAGTATCATAAAAAAAATTTTTTATTTTAATTCCGTTTTTTGAGTCGTTTTTTGGAGTATAACTCAAAAAAGAACCAATTTGACAATTCTGACTTCGGATTCGGATTCAGGGGGCAAAAATACATTACTGTAGTGTCTCGGACAAAAAATTTTTTTTGTGTGCAAAAAATATATTTGAGTCAAGTAAATATTTATTTGAAAGATAATAGACAGCAATTAATCGGTTCTTTAAATTAAGTATTTTTTTTCAGTGCATGTAATTAATGTAAATTAATATCTGGTAATAAATGATACAATACATATTCGTATTTTCTTAAATTTTTTTTGTACTTACGCGAAAAACACACATTGTATGACCAAAGCAAAGTCGACAATATTGTGACGGAAGTGGTCCAGGTTGACCAGAAATCAGTGCAATCACTGAGAAAATAACAAAAAGAGTTAAACTGCGTAATTGAACCATTTTTACTTACTGGATTGATAAATTTTTTTTTAAATCATTTGACATTATGTGCTTTCCTCCAAGCTTTTATACTCTACTTTATTTAAAATTAGTCAAAAAAAAATATCAAACTGTATCGGGATGTTTTTATTTTTTTCACTGCATTAGTTGTTATTTTTTAAATATTATTTCATTGTCAATTTCCTCCAATTGTAATAACATTTTGTTTCATTTTTCTCCAATTGTATACAAATGTTTTCCTCAAATAAACAATATTTTATGGTTATGTGCAATGTTTCAATTTCGAAATTCCTAACATTGAAGGAAAATTATTTTTATGCTCAAAATATTTAATTTTATTTCTATATTTGAATTTGGTGAAATATATTTTTTCCTCATTTTAAAATTGATGTTGTGGTTATTACAGTTTCTGTGATACTTCTGCAGTTGTCGTTGATTTTTTTTTGGATTTGTAATAAATTTTGTGAATGAAAAATGAATATTTATTGAAATTAACGAAATATTCGGTAAAATTTACCTGACAGTGGTCAAAGTTAAAGTCAAAAAGGAAAAAAATACAAAATGGAAAATCTTCATTTTTCGGTGTGATTTTATTGTTAAAAGTTTTGCGAAAAAAAAATGTCCCCAACGACAATAACAAAGGGAAAAATTGTAACAGAGAATTTTTGTGTATTGTTCGGTGGGTTTATTTAAAAACGCGCGTGCCAGCCCCCATAATTCCTGGGGGTGTGTCGGGGGCGTGGGGCTGCAGCTGCTCTCGTGGTCTGCACGCGTCACATATATCGTCACCCAAAAATTGCTTGCACAATAAAATTTCGCGTCAATATATTTTAACATGTGACATGAACTTTTTTCCACGAATTCTACTAAAAATAATTCAATTGTTTTATCATAAATAATAAAATTCTTCGCATTCAATTATTTTTAATGACAATTAACTTTTAATGTAATTATAATTGAGTTGACAATTGTTTCGTGAAAAATTCTGGGAAAATTCAAGAAATTTAATAAAACTCTTTTCAATTATACAATTAGTATCAAAAATAATCAAATTTTTCACAGGATTTTAATTATTTTTAATTTAATAATTAATTTTTGAATTAATTATATTACTCGAAAAAATACAATTAATCTTGTAAATTTTTATAAAGTGATTGAATAAAATTTAATGGTTTCCAAAAATTGGAATAAAATCCTTTCCAGGAATTTAATTATTTAATTATTTAAGGAATTTAATTATTTTTACAAGTAATAACATTTTTACGAGCATTAAATTATTTTTAAAATGGTATTAAAATTTGTTACAATAATTTAAATAGTTTTATAAAAAATAAAATTTTTCACACGATTTCAATTATTTTTAATTTAATAATAAATTTTTGAATTAATTATATTATTCGAGAAAATTGAATTATTTTTTTTTTACTTTTTCATGAAATGATTGAATAAGATTCAATTATTTCCAAAAATTTTAATAAAATCCTTCGTAAGAATTCAATGAATTTTTAAAATAATAGGTACATTTTTACAAGCATTTAATTATTAAAAAAAATTTAACAAAATTTGTTGCAATAATTCGATTATTTTTATAAATAATAAAATTCTTCACAGGATTTCAATTATTTTTAAAAAGTTTATAAAATGATTGAATAAAATTCAATTATTTCAACAAATTAGAAGTTGCATAAATTTAATTTAAATTTTTGTTTGGTAGAATCGTAAGGAAGTTAATTTTCTGCATTTTGAACATTTAAACTTATATTTGAATGAAAATTACAATTTTTTTTTAATAATTAATGAAACTAAGTAACATAGCCTAAAATCTAAAAAATATTTCTTATTGACAGAAAGTTGTAATTTTTATTCAAATGCAACTTTCAATCGTCTTAAATATTCAAGTGTTTAATAAACAAATAAATAATAATAATCAAATGGTAATAATAATAATAAAAATAATATAATAATAATAATAAAAATAATAATAATAATAATAAATAAATAAAAATTAATCAAATATATCAAATGTAATAAAAAAATAAGTACAATTAAAATTAAAATCATTAGTAGCAATAATTCTTCTTTAAGATTCAATTATTTAAAAAAAATTATTTCATTTTTAATGATTTTGAATATCTATTTTAATAAGATTACCCAAAGAATTGGAGTATTTCAAAATTGTTTAATGAAACTGTGCAAAAAATATTTAATTATTTTTATAAATAATAAAATTTCACAAGAATTCAATTATTCACAAATATTTTTGCAAATTTCCTCTCAATAATTCAATTATTTTCATAAATAATGAAACGTATCGCAAAATTTCAATTTTTTTTTAATTCAATTTTAGTAGAATTCCTTAATATATTCAAATGAAAAAAAAATTTAATTAAAAAATTCGTAAATAAAATGTAATACCACTTTTTATGAGTAAATTTTTTTCTCTATTTTCTGAAAATTTAAAAATTTTCAATTTTATTTATAATTAAATATTTGTTGTTAAAGTTTAATAAAATACTATTAAAAATAATTGAATTCCTGCGATGAATTTTTCTATTTAAAAAAATTTAGTTTTTCCAAAGAATTTCTTTATCTTTTTTTTAAATACTCTATATTTTCTTTAATGATGTTAAGTGATGATTTTGAAAGTAATTGAATGTTATAAAGAATTTCTTTCAAGTTAGTAAAATAATGGCTTCTGTTAAAAATTATAATAATTAAAGACTTTATTAAATTGAAGGTGAAGGAAGTTAATTCCTTTTCTGTAACTAAATACTTGATTGTTGAAGTTTATTAAAATTTTTGTGAATATAATTGAAGTCCTACGAAAAATTTTATTATTTATAGAAATAATTCAATTTTTGCAAAGAATTTTACTATTTTAAAAAATAATTGAATTGTTTCAATGCGGATTTATGCACATTTCAGAAAAATAATTGATTTCATAAAATTTTATTAAAATTGTATTGAAAATAATTTAATTTTCACTCTCTAAATCGGAATTAGTAGAAAGTTACTAATGAAATAGTGAAAAGTCGTCCAATAAATGATTTAGTAATAATTCTACTAACAATTAGTAGAACTGTGTTATTAATAGTCGATACTAATTTATTTAGTGAAGAGTGACTTTCAATTAGTAATATTCTACTTATTAAAAAGGTGAAATGTCGTTCATGAAAACTACTAAAAATAGTAAAAAAATACTAATATACTAATAATAATAATAACAATATTTTTCGTAGGACTTCAATTATATTCATAAAAATTTTAATAAACTTCAACAATCAATTAGTATTTTACTAATTCTTAGTAGAATTCTATTAATTCAGATTTAGAGAGTACGAAGAATTTTATTATTTATGAAGATAATTGAATTCTTCCGAAGAATGTTTTTATGTATGTAAATAATTAAATTCTTGCAAAGAGTTATTTAAAATTTTTCTAAAATATAGACAATAATAATTAAATATTTACAAAATAAGTAAATTTTTCAAATTTTGATTATGAATTTAAAAATTAAAATTTGAAAATAAATAATTTTGTTTGGTGCATTATGATAAATTAAGTATCACGTTCCGCGCGCTGGAGCGCGTAAAATTTGCTGGTAATGAAATAAACAAAATGGGTATAATGGGAAATATTTTTTATTGAAGAAATTGTAATAAATTACTAATCATAAAAAAATTAAGACCTAAAGTTTTACATATATATACAAACTTAGTTATTAATTTTTTGGATATAGTGAAGCAAAATAATTACAATAAAAATTTAATTTTCAGAAGAAATAAATAAATTTCGTTCATTTGAATGTTCAGAACTTTAGGATCTTTAATTATATGGTTTTTTTTGATATTATCCATGAAATGTTTATTTAAACTAAATTTACTGGTTGTAAGTATAGTTTATTTCATCGTTTTAAATAAACAGTTATTTGGGTCAAATAAATAAATTACTCAAGTCAGTAAATAAATTATATAAATAAAATAATGTATAAATAATAATATAAATAAATATATAATAAATTTTTTTTGAATAACTGAAGTATATGAAAAATTAAGTTCTTTCGAAAAAGTTGAAGCGAATTCTATTTTTCATAATTAATTTCCAGTGAAATTTTCATTTTTTCAAAAAATGATTTAACATTCGTGTAAAATTATGTCAAAATTATTTTTAAATCATTGAATTCTTTTGGGAAATAATTTTGACAAAAAATTGTATTTTTTTATAAAAATAGCTCAATATTGTAGAAAAATTGTACTATTCATTTATTTTTGAAGAAAATTGAAAAGTTGACAATTTTTTTAGACTTTTTAAAAATAATTGAATTTTTGATAAAAATTTTATTAATTTCGAAAATAGTTGAATTCTTTTGATGAATATGGATATTTATGAGAATAATTGAATTTTACAATGAATTTTATGAAAAATTCGTAAATATAATTTAAATTTAGAGAGGAATTTTGATATTTATAAAGAGAATCGAAATGTTGACGAGAATTTTTGTTGTTGTAAATTTTTGAAAATAGTTGAATTTCTCGAAAGAGTATTAATATTCATTTAAATAGTCGAAGTCTTTTAATAAATTGCGTAAATACTATTTTAAATTAATTACTTCAAAAATTTAATTATTTTGACAAATAAAGTTTATATAAAATTCTTTCCAAAAATTAATATATTTACATAAATAATTTTTCGAAGTAATTCAATTATGGCTATAAATAACGAAATTATTCCTCAAAATTAAATAATTTTAAAGCATTTAAATAAAATCGTTCTCAAGAATTAAATTATTTTGAAAAATAACAAATTTTTCCACAGAAATTCAATTATTTTAAAATATTTAAACAGAATTTTTCTGAATAATTTAATTATTTTTATAAATAATACAATTCTTTTCAGCAATTCAATTATTTTTGAAAATTGTAATAAAATTATTAGCAACTATTCTATTATTTGCATAAATAATAAAATTCATCAAAGGATTTCAATTACGTTTAATCCAATTTTACAGGAATTCGTAAAAAAATGTAATTATTTTTAAAAATTTAATTTCCATTCCTCGAAAAAATCAATCATTCGAAAAATGTTTTTCTTTAAATTCTTTGAAAAAATTTAATTGTTTACAAAAATTAATATATTTGCATAAATAATTTTTCGAAGTAATTCAATTATGGCGATAAATAACGAAATTATTCCTCAAAATTCAATTATTTTGAAGAATTTAAATAAAATCGTTCTCAAGAATTAAATTATTTTGAAAAATAACAAATTTTTTCACAGAAATTCAATTATTTTAAAACATTTAAATAGAATTTTTCTGAATTATTTAATTATTTTTAAAAATAATACAATTCTTTTCAGCAATTCAATTATTTTTGAAAATTGTAATAAAATTCTTAGCAATTATTTTATTATTTGTACAAATAATAAAATTCATCGATGGGTTTCAATTACTTTTAATCCAATTTTACAGAAATTGGTAAAAAAATGTAATTATTTTTAAAAACTTAATTTCCATTCCTCGAAAAAATCAATCATTAAAAAAATGTTTTTCTTTAAATTCTTTTGAAAAAATTAAATTGTTTACAAGATATTAGAATTTTTCACAGGAATTAAATTAATTTTAAAGGTTTTAATAAAACTGTTCCAATGAAATCAATGATTTTAAATACAATTTTAATTAAACTTTTCTGAAATAATTAAATTAATCTTTTAGATTTAAATAAATTTCTTGACAAAAATTCAATTATTTGCATAAAAAATAATTCTTTGATATAATTCAATTATGACGATAAATAGCGAAATTATTTCTTGAAATTAAATTTTTTTGAGTCATTTAAAATAAAATTCATTGCAAAATTCAATTATTTTCATAAATAACAATGTACATCACAAGAATTCAATTACTTTAAAAAAAAAGTATGGAGTAAATATTTTTCAAATAATTCGAATTAATTGAAATTTTTTTATTTGAATTCTTTTTTCTCTGCATTTTTGCTAAAAACTAACATATAGTTTTTTTGTCACTATTGCTATTTGAAACAAGTATAATGACAGAAATAAGATACGATGAGTAGGGATGTATTCATAGTTGATTTTTTTTTTTTTTTGGGGCGCTTCCTTTGCACCGGAAGTGGATCGAAATTCGAACTCTCAGCTTCATTCTCCTTCTTCTTTTTCTTCTTCATCTTCTTCTTGTTCAATGTCGCTCCTTCCTGTCATTTGACACTTCTTTGTTAAAAGGAACTCCACCCATCGCGGGCGCCTTTAATGGCGATTGTAAAATAGTAATAGGGTTGCTTTAAGGCGTACGAAATCTCTTCGATTATATTCATCCTTGTAAGGTCTGCATTATTCGTAAGAGTCTCGATGGGTGTAACGACCCTTTATTACGAGCGCAGCAGTTTGAACCTTTGAATTTTGTGCAGGACACTAATATAGGACAGTGAACTCTCGTGGTCCATGTGTCATTCAGTCATTGTGTCAATGACTGTCACGTGCGCTGCAAATGCCTCATGTCAATGGCAGAAGATCGCTTTATATATATATGCAAGTACACAATTAAAAAGGCGGAGATCTTTTGTCTCATCGCGTGCTTTCTAATGAAATATATTTCTTCTTTTCATACAAAACAGATTGTAGTTTGTTATTTTTTATAGGTAAATTGTCAAGGCTCGAACAGAGGCCCAAAAATTAACTTTATTAAAGTCTGTGGTTTTTCATTCTGTCCGTTCGCAGTATGAAGTTAGTTTTTGTATATGCTTTTGTTTTTTTTCGTTTTGAAAACACATTTTTCTTGATAATAAATAACGTTTGATTTATAAATTTTATAATTATATTTTGTTTATTTGTTTTAAATTATTAGTTTCTTTTGAAATAAAAAGTTGTGAAATTTTTATTTTTTAATTGCAATTTTTAACAACTTTTTTCTATTTTAAATTAATAAAAAAATGTGTAGGAAGAATTTGTGTATTTCATAATTACAATTTTTATCTTTTTCTGTATATAAAGATATTTTATATTTTACTAGCTAAAAAAAACGCTCGTGTACTTTCTCATATAATTATTAAAAAACAAAATATTTAATTTCATTTGAAGAATTTCTTTAATAAGATTTAATTTTTTAACCTTCTAAAAATGAATTTATTTTAAGTTTTATCTAGAAATTAATGAAAAAATTTGAATAATTTCTTTTTCTTTATTTAAAATTGAAGGAAAAATAAAGTAATTTGAAGTATTTTACAAAATTTGTAGTATTTTTTTTTTAACAAAATCAGAAATATTATTTTTTTTAATATGTATTGATTAATAACTTCTTTCATTTTTTATACAAAAAAAAAGTTTTTAAAATTTTCTTTATTTGTTATAAAAAAAATTTTAATTATTTTACAGAATGTAAAATTGTATTGAGAAAAAGGTGAAAAATTTGAAAAATTTCTTTTCTTAACTTTTCAATCAGGACTTTCAATAAAATTCTGATTTTTTGGAAATAAATAATATAAATTATTATAATTTCCATTTAATAATGATAATGTTTGTTATGCTATGTTTGTACTGCGGACTGACACTACGATAAAAATTGTATACTATGAAAATAACTTAATTCTCGAGGAGAATTTCGTTTAAATTTTTTAAAATATATTGTAATTTAATTCTTTTTGCAGAATGTCTTTGAATTTTTTGTCAAAAAATAGAGTTTCTTTAATAATTTTAATTAAACATTTTTAAAAAAATTGAAATTTTATGGAGAAGAATTTTATTAAAATTGCATTAAAAATAATTGAATTCTTGCGAAAAATTTTACTATTTATAAAAATAATATAATTTTTACGAATTATTTAGAAAGATTTGTTAAAATTTTAGGAAATATTGGAATTCTTTCGTGAAATTTCATTAAAATTTTTGAAAATATAAACTTAAGTTATTTTTTTTTAATTTTGATTATGAAATTATTAAAAAAATTTATGTTTGTTAATAAAAAAATTTTGTGTTCCTAAAGTTTCGAACGTTCAAATGAACGACAATATTGTTTTTACTTCTAATTTGCATTTCTTAAGAAAAAAATTATTTGCTAGATTAAAATAAATTAATTCTAAACTAAATAATGATTAATTTCAATAATTTTTTTTGATAGCAATTTTCAAAAGCCCTGAAGGTGCACGGAGAAAAATATTGATTATACAATTAAGAATATAGAAAATAAGATCATACTGAATATAATCTGATTATTAACGTTTATAATCTATTTACAACCTTTCAATGTTTTAGAATTATTTCTGGTATTCACAATAGATTATACATTTTACAAAATAGTTTTAATAGTTTTGCAGATTTATAAAAATGAAATTACCAGAAATTTACGAATAAATAAATTTATGTTAAAAAAATAAATTTAGTGATTAATCAATTAATTTAATTAATAAATTATTAGCAACAACAAATTCAAATTTTTATTTTTCTTAATTTTATTATTAGGCAATTAAATATTAAATTATTTTCTTTGATTTGTGGGTTAGTTCTGATTAGTCAAAATTTTATTTATTTAAAATAACGTAAATACCAATTATATTGATGCAAGTTTTACAATCCAAATTAATATGATTAATAATTTGAAAGTGGTAATACTTAGGTATTCAATTTTATAATTCTAGTTAACTGTCCCATATACAATGTAAAAATATCATAAGAAGTAAAATCTGGATTATATCATATATAATCCATTTTTCTCATTTTTTTCTCATTTTTTGAAAAAAAATTTCGTTTATTTGAACGTTTGCAACTTTAGCCCCATATTTTTTTTCTTTAAAAAAAAAATTCGAAAACTTATTAATTTCTTTGAAAAAGTACAAAAGGAGTGAAGGTGTGAACTTAATTATTCAAATACTTCAGTTATTCAAAAAAATCTTACTATAAGTTATTCAATTTTAAAAGATTTGTATTAGAAATTTGGAAAATCTATTAGTTCCCATGGAAAAATAATAATGATTAAATATTTGTTTGAAAATAAAGTTATTGTCCATAGTTTTTAATTTTTGGTCCATAAAATCCTTATTTTTAAATACTTTCAATTCAATATTTTTAACAAAAAACTTTTCATTTGAAAGTATTATTACAAATTAAATTAAATTAAATTAAATTAAATATAAACTTTTTCTGAATTCGATAAAATATTTTTTGAGTTACGGAGTTTAAAATATTTTATTTTTTTAAGACTTCGCACTCGATAATTAATTTTAAAAAAGTAGCTACAAATAGTAGTGAAAAAGTAACTATCGAAAAATTAATCTTGCCAAAAAAAAATAATTTTAGACACTTCGCAAAACTGACATACGTTACATGTTCAATATTTTATCCCCAATGCTCATTAAAAATATTTACTTCTCTCTTATCTTGCTAATAAATTGAATTCATGTAACGAATTTCATTATTCGTGAAAGAATTTAAAATTTTAAATATTTATAAAAATAATTTAATTGAATAAATAAATGAATAAACGAATTCTTAAAAAATTTGTATTAGTCACGTAAAGAATTAAATAATGACGAACATTTTTAGATAAAATTTTTTAAATAGTCGAATTCATTTTTGTAAATTTCATTAAAATAGTAGATATTGAAAATCATTAAAAATTGAATTGCCAAAAGTTTTTAAAAATAATTAAATTTAACAAAGAAATCTATTAAAATGTTTGACAATAATTAAATGTTTATGTAGAATTTTATTTAATTTTTTTTAAATCAACTGAATTCCTAAAAAGCATTTTATTATTTATTAAAATAATTAAATTCTTGCAAACGATTTTATGATTTCTTTATAAATAATAGAATTTTCAAGAAGAAATTTATTATTTTTAAAAGTAATTGAATTCTTGTGATGTACATTGTTATTTATGAAAATAAATGAATTTTGCAATGAATTTTATTTAAATGCCTCAAAAAAATTTATTTTTAAAAAATAATTCGTTATTTATCGTCATAATTGAATCACTTCGAAGAATTAATCATTTAAATAATTAAAATTTTGGAAAGAATTTTATTTAAATCTAAGGGATTAATTTAATTATTTCAGAAAAGTTTAATTAAAATTGTATTTAAAATAATTGATTTCATTCGAACAGTTTTATTAAAACCTTTGAAATTAATTTAATTCCTGTGAAAAATTCTAATATTTTTATAATAATTTAATTTTTTTTAAAAATTTAAAGAAAACCATTTTTTTCAATGATTGATTTTATCGAGGAATGGTAATTAAGTTTTTTAAAATAATTACATTTTTTTCCAATTCCTGTAAAATTCGATTAAAAGTAATTGAAATCCTTCGATGAATTTTATTATTATTTAATTCTCTTTATAAATATCAAAATTCCTCGCTAAAATTCAATTATATTTACGAATTTTTTATAAAATTCATTGTAAAAGTCAATTATTCTCATAAATATCCATATTCATCAAAAGAATTCAACTATTTTCGAAATTAATAAAATTTTTATCAAAAATTCAATTATTTTTAAAAAGTCTAAAAAAATTGGCAACTTTTCAATTTTCTTTAAATAAATAGTACAATTTTTCTACAAAATTCAACTATTTTCATAAATAATAGTTTTTATAAAAAAAATTTAATTTTTTCAAAATTATTTCCCAAAAGAATTCAACTATTTAAAAATAATTTTGACATAATATTACAGGAATGTTAAATCATTTTCTGAAAAAATGAAAATTTCACTGGAAATTAATTATGAAAATTAGAATTCGCATCAACTTTTTCGAAAGAACTTAATTTTTTAAATACTTCAGTTAATCAAAAAAATCTTATTATTATAAGTTATTAAAATTTAAAAGGTTTGTATTGGAAATTGTGAAAATCTTAGTTCCCATGGAAAAATAATAATGATTAAATATTTATTTGAAAATAAAGTTATTAATCCTGATATTTAATTTTTGGTCCGTAGAAGCCTGATTTTTAAATACTTTTAATTCAATATTTTTTAACAAAAAGCTTTTTGAAATTTGGATTAAAAATAAAATAGTGCTGGTTGTATCAGTGAAATTGATCAACAATTTTTTCTGAAATTTACTTTTTCTAAAAAAAAGTATTAAAAATATTCAATTGTTATACTGACAAGAGTAAAACAATTTTTTTGTAAAATTCTTCTACATAGTAATTCTTCGTATAAAAATAAAACAATTTTTTTGCATAATTCCTTTTTTGTAAAATTAACATTTAAGGAAAAATAAAAATTTTCAATTTATTGGTGCCACGTTTCCAAAATTCTTATTCCCGTATATGCTCGTTGTACCTGTAGTTTTTCTATTGGTCAACAGTACATTTACTCATTGATAAATAATATATTTCTTTTCTAATCTGAACTCGTTGCACCTGCAGTCAATAATAAAGTTGGACAATTGCGTTACATTTTATGTTTTGTCTTCTGTTACCTGCTTGAAACAGAGAAGAAATGTTGAAGTTCGTCTGGATTATTCCTGTGTATTGAATATACGAGAAGAAATTTCTAACGAAAGAGGTAAGCATTCGTAATTTTTTAAAATCTAATTACCAGTTATTTGAATCATTACATCAGCAATATTTACAAATTATGAATTAATATTTGTCGTCGATTACACAATTTCACTTTGACTTCCATTTTTACTTTCACTATATGAGAACTTTTCCCACTTATGTCCCAGTAATAGTAAAAGTTTAAATAAAAATAAAAGTAAAGGTCGAAATGAAAATAAATAATAATCGACATACTCTTCTCTTTCTACCTATTTTGAATAAGTTTTCCTTTGTCATTAATTTAACTAAATGTTAAACTTAGAATGCACGCGACTAATTGTTAAAATAATTTATATTTATAATTAAATTGTAATCTGCCAGAAAGAAATTATTTATTGTAGGTAACCTTTTATTATTTCTTACTCACAAATATTTTTTTCTAGTAGATAAAAAAGTTTATTAAAATTAGTTTAAGAAATGTTATGTAATATAATATGTTTTACTAAGAAACAAATGAATAAATAAAAAATAATAAAAAATTTAGGATAATAGTGCTCAACAAAAAATTATTTCTATTCTTATATTTTTTTAAATTACTATATAAAAAGAAAAAAAATTTATTTATTAATTAGAAATTAATTTTTTTAATGTACAAAAATATGTTTATTGTGAAAAAATATAAATTAAAAAAAATAAAAGAATATTGCCATTTATTTGAACGTTTAAAACTTCAAAAGCATTTAAAAAAATGACTTTAATATTCCTTAGTATACTGATAAAAGTCAGATATTAGTTTCATGTTTCTATAGAGATTTATCAAGTTTTTAATCTTTCTCGAGTAAATTTGTTTTAAACATTTAGAAAATACAATTTTTATTATTTTAAAATTTTGTCCATAAAAGCACAATTCAGAAACAAACATATTTCTGCATAAAAAATTAAAAAAAAATTAAATTAAACTTAAAAAAAAAATAATTCTTGGAAACCTTTTTAGTATTCAATAATTATATCTATTCAAGTATTTAAATACAAAAATAAATAATATATTAAATAATTAAATTTTTCTCAAAATTGAATCCTTAGAAAGAATTATGTCAACTGTAAAAAATTAAATTTTTTCGACTAATTTAATATAAATTTAGAATATAATCGAATTTTTCGAAGAATTTTCTAATTTTTCTAATTTTTATTAAATATCTGTATTTTTGCTAACAATTTTATTAAAATTTATTAAAATAATAAATTTAATTCATTCAGAGAATTTTATTAAACGTTAAGAAAATAGTACATTTTTTCAGAAATTCTATTTAAATTGCATGAAAAATAATTTAATTCCTTCCAAGGATGTTATTAAAATTTAAAAGAAAATTTAATTCTTTGAGTAATTTTTCCAAAATTGCATGGAAAATAATATTTAAAAAAATAATAAAACCCTTTGGAAGAATTTTATTTCAATTTTGGAAAATAATTGAATTGCTTAAAAAAATTTTATTGATTTTTTTAAAAATAATTCAATTTAATACCAAAAATAATTATAAAAGTAATAATTGTTTTCTTTTCTCTAAAAAAAATTAAAATAATGATAAAAATATTTGAATTATTGCGAAAAAATTTGAAATTATTGAATTGTTTCGATAAATTTTAATAGAATATATAGTAGAATAAAATTTTTTAGAAATGTGAAGTATTAAAATTTTTAATTAAATTCATTAAATTCATTAAAAATTTAAATTTTATAAAAATTCGAATTGAAACCTTTTTGAATGAAAATTGTAAATGCAACTCTTAAAATTCAATTAATTTCGAAATATTTAAGTAAACTTATTCATTAAATAATTTATAACCTATAATTTTTTGATGGTTTTTAAATTAAATTATTTAAAAATACATTATTGTTCGAAATGGAAAAAATTTACGATTTTGTATTAGAATTCGTAAAAATTTCAGTTTATGAGGCAAACAAAAAGAACAGCAAAGTTCAGAATTTTCTCATGAATTCTAAGAATTAAATTTTTTCGAATACTTTTAATAAAAATCTCGGACTTTCCTCTGAATTCCCTAATTTATTGCAACCCTGAATTAGTGAAATTCTACTTAAACATTAGTAAAATTCTAATAATTAGTGATGTTTTACTAATTAAAAAGAGAAAAAGTGTATCATGACATTTCTTGGTTAGAATTTTTACAGTTTTAGAGAGAAAAACTTTAGCAGATGTTTCTTAATCGAATATTTTTTACTGTGTAATTATTAATTTTCAAGTTGCAATTTCGTTAAACTTTGGAAATTTTATTACCTAGAAGCCATAAAACACTTGTTTTTAATGTTTGAATGCAATTACTTAGGATTTATTTTTTCTAATTATAAATTTGAAAATTAGTGAAAGATTTTGACTAAAATCTAAGAGACTGTCAAGTTTCTTTGCAGTCAGTTTAGTTAATATCATATGTACTTTACAGACATTTAAATATCAACGGAAACAAGTTACAAGACATCGTTTATCAATCATGATAAGAGTTGCAATAATCTGCTTTCTTATTTCCGTAATTAATTATGGACATTCCAGAGCTGAATATTTACGGTGTACCTTTAGTATTGATGAGCTGCAACAATTAAAACAATTTTACAAGGATGCGGAAAATCGTATGAATGAAGAGACTACCGACCAAAGTGAAAACGCGGCAATTATTCTTGGCCGTGGAAGAAGTGGCAAAAGTACAATAGTTAATTACTTAATGGGAAATGAATTAGTAGCTTACAAAGAGGGAAAATCTAGATATAGTCCAACAAAAATAGAAAAAGCTAACAATGACATCGAAGGACCAAACATTGCTCCTGGACCAGCGTCAGTGACTGCAATTCCCTCAAAATGGAACTCGATAAGGCCAGAATTACAGGATTTGGACATTTGGGATACTGCTGGATTTGCGGACAATAGAAATTCAATGCAAGATTTTGAAAATTCCTTTCATCTCTATCATTTGACAAAAAAAGTGAATTCTCTGAAATTCATTTTAGTTATCGAATTCACTGACATTGATAGTGACAATATTTCAAATATTAACGCAATTTTGATAACTTTGGAAAGATATTTTAAAGGCATGTATGAATCTTTTATGTCAAGTATATCGGTAATTATTTCAAAAGCACCTCTCCAGAATATCTTTAAAGATACAATCAATTATACATACATAAATAGAAAATTATATAGAAATTTAATAAGGCCTAAATTAAATATATCCGAAGTCTCTAAAGACTTTGTACGGCATATAATAAACAATAATCAACGTGTAGCTTTCTTTTGGCGAGCGAATGTTTCATTGAGTGTTGATCCTGATAACGATTTGAACATTATTTCAGCGATTAATAACTGCGACAGTATATCCAAATCATTGCATCAGGATATAGGTTTCACATATTCACCTGAATCAGAACTTTGTTTAGAAAATGCCGTTCATGACTTAAATATTATGAATGAATTACTAAACTTGACAGAAAGAATTGATGGCTGGTACACTGAAAATGTTAATTATATGTATAGGCAGGAAAATAAAAGATTTTTAAGAAACAGGAAAAACAATTTAGAACAAGTCCAAGGACGTACTAATATTTCTTCACTGGAAATGAATGATATGAGTCATAATATTGACATTCTGAAAAATAGTTGTGAAATTATTGAAAAATACTTTAAGAAGGAAAATTTAGCAGTTAAACTGATCCTAATTGAGTTTACTGAAAGTATATTGAACATAGAAATGATAATAAGAATTCGTATTATGTTTGAGGGTATTATTACACTATTATATGACAGAACGACACATTTAATTACATTTTCAGCACTAAAGATTAACGAAATAACGGCATCAGAACATGAAGAAAGAATAAGAATACAAAAAGAGTTGTTTGAGAAAAAAAAGAGAGATATAGACAAACAAATAACAGAGCTGAATAAAAAACCAGAAGAGGTAGGATTCTGGAGAAAATTTTTAAGGATTTATGCAAGCGCTGCTCAAGCAAATCCAGCTGGTATGATTGGATAACAGAAATATTGTAACCTATAAAATATGATATCAAATAAATTATTTAATTATTATTACTTTTTTTTGCAATTATTTTTTTGCAATTTACTGTAACTCAATAAACAAGCATTTAAACAAACAATCATTATCAAAATATTATTCCATAATTTAAAAATTCATATTTTGATTTTTCCATTTTAATTTTTAATCTATTATCATTAATCCTAAAAATTCCTTAAAACCATGAAATATTGACCAATTTTTTTCTTTTTAAATTACACATTACATAAAAATTCACATTTTCATTTTTAGAAATTAGATACAAAACTTGATAAAAAACAAGATAATAAAAAATTTAATTTATTCGTTAATAATGAAACTGAAAAAAATTTAGTGTGGTAAAAAAATATCGTTGGTATTTAACAAACCAATGTATTCATAGTTTAGAAAACAGAGGGGGTTTTTTTAGTACAACAAAAATATTTGTAAGGCTCAATCAAATTCTTTATAATTAAATATTATTACAACTGGAACTTTTTCTTTAAAAAAAAATTAAAAAAATTTTTTTTCTTATTGATTCTCTTTTCATATTTTATTATATTTCAGAACTAACTATAATTTAATACTAATACTTATAATCTCATGAAGAATTCAATTAGTTTCAAAAATAACAAAATTACATTTTCATAAAAAATAAAATTTATCGCAGGATTTAAATTATTTTAATACAATATGACAGAAATTGTCCAAAAAATGTAATATTTTTTAAAAATGCTTGATTTCAATTTCTCAAAAAAATTAATTATTTAAACGCATTCTAATAAAATCGTACGCAATTATTTTCAAAAATTTTTTGCAATCCAATGATTTTTATAAATTTTTCAAATAGAATTGAATCACTTAAATAATTTTTTATTTTAAAAAGCTTTAAAAGAATTAATTTATTTTTAAAGATTTCAATAAAATGGTATGCAACTATTCAATTATTTTCGTGAATAATAAAATTCATAGCAGGATTTCAATTATTTTTAATACAGGAATATTGCTTAAAGAATGGAATTATTCTTAAAAATTTAATTTCAATTATTGTAAAAATAAATTTTGTAAAAAAATATTTTATTCTTAAATTCTTTTCAAGAATTCAATTATTTTCAAAAATATTCGAATTTTTCGGAGAAATTAAATTGTATTAAAATATTTTAATAAAATTGTTCGAAGAATATTGCAATGATTTTAAATGCAATTTAAAGTTTTTTAAAAAATAATTTAGTTAAACTTTTAGATTTTATTAAAATTCTATCGAAAAATTTAATTATGTCCATCAATAATTCTTCGAAGTAATTCAATTATAGCGAAAAATAACAAAATTATTTCTGAAAATTCAATTATTTTGAGGCAGTTTAAAAAAATTCTTTATAAAAGTCAATTATTTTTATAAATAACAATATTCAACACAACTATTCAATTATTTTTAAGAATAATAAATTTCTTATTGGAAAATCAATTATTTTAAAAATTCTAATGAAATCGTTTACAAGTATTCAATAATTTTCATGAATAGAAAAATGGTTTTTATAAATTTAATTATATAAATAAAATTGAATAAAATAAATTAGAGACATTTATTTATTCTCAAAAATTTTAATACCTTTTTTTTATTTTTAAAAACTTTTCGCTATTCAATGATTTTAAATATTACTATTTTACTATTTTCATAAAATTTTCAAGCAGAATTCAATTATTTAGAAATTTTTTTGTAAAAAGCTTCGTATAAGAATTAAATTTTTTTATAAGTAATAAAAAGTTTCTTAGGAATTCAATTATTGAAACTAAATTTTGCATAAAATTAGTTGAAGGAAATCAATTATTTAAAAATTTTTATAAAATTTTCCGCAAAAATTAAATTATTTTTCTAAATATATTTAAATATAAATTATTAAAATGAATTATTTGAATCTGTTATTTGGTTAATTTAAATTATGTTGGATATTAAATTGTTGGTTATTTAACCTTAAAAGTTTTAACTTCATGCATTTCATGTTTTTGTAAAATATTCAAAACGTTTAAAAAAGATCCGTTTGAAATGATGTTTTAAAGTTATTTACAAGTGTTTAAATGATAATTTTATAATTATAGAAATATATTATTACAAAATCTATATTCAGGAAGAAAAGAATGTTATTTAATATCAGAGTAATGTATAATTTAAAGAAAGGTTGTTAATTTCTAGTAAATCCAGATTTTAGCAAAATGTGTTCTATTTTACATTTTTTTGTATAATATCTATGAAAAAAATGTTTTCCAGCTCCTTATTTTTTTTAATTTACTCTGAAATATCTAGACAAAAGATTTAATGAAACAAAAAGGATGAAAAAATGTTTAGGCAACATTATAAAAGGACAAAGTTTGATGCACAAAATAGACCCAATTCGGCGGATATTTTGTGCACGACTTTTAATTGACTACAATTCAGACGAAAAATTTGTTTTCATTGCCCAACTGGTAGGAAACCTTCAGATGAATATCCGCAACATATGTCAAAATTAAAATATTCTTTTTTCTTTTAATTCTGAATTTTAATAAATTATTGAATCAAAAAAAGCTGTTTGATGCAGAAAATAGCTCCAGTTGAGACGGTATTGTTACTTTTTTGGAAATTAATTATTGAGTGCGAATTCTAAAATCAGAAAAACTGTCGAGGCGCTAGTCAGTCGTCTATTTATCAAATTATATATTCTTTCGAAGAATTCTCATCAAAAATCGCAGTTGTGTTTATCAAAAAAAAAAAAAAAAAAAATTATCAAATACATCTTGACTTCTATTATGATGAAACCGAAAAAAGCCGAATTATATAATTTTCTGTCATTTTCTCTCTATGTTCGCTCGCTGCAATCGAAATTGAACGATAATGAATTTCTGTATTATTATAAGCTGTAGACATAGAGCAAAGGTGTATATATATTTCTATATACATAAACTATAACCGATCGGAGAGTGATTTTGTTTTTTTTTCTCGACATTGCCATCTGTCGATTTGGGCGCAAACGCCTGCAATCAAACGTGTTTTGAAAACATCGACGTGCCCACTTTGCCGATATATACCCATCGGATAGCACTGAATCGGTGAGATGATTGTAGTCATTACTGTTCACGAGTGCGTATTAGAATTTGAGCTGCCATTATTCCCATTTCGTGCCTATTGCTCTTCTAAAGGATATATATATATATATATATATATATTTTCGTTTACATGTGTCTGTGGTTTGCTATTATAGTTAGAAAAAAAGATATTTTATCTCAGAGAGACGGTGCTGCCGAAATTCAAGAACTGCTAAATCACCCGCACTTCTTGTGGTCAGAATAACACACGCGCGTGTTTCCTTAATAATGGCGTTGCGCAATACTTCTTATTAGGAACGATATTAGTAATCATAATGTAATAATGAGAAGTAAGACAGTATAACTATATATGGGACATGGTTGTTAACAATACCTTGAATTATCTCGAAAAACAGTATCCGGTGGATTTTCAAATAAAAAAAAAAAAAAATTTTGTCGTCAAGTGGAAATTCCATTTTTGCTATAGTGAAGAAAAGTCCGCACAACTCGAAGGAAGAAAAATTAATTTCTTGAGTTCACAGAAAAAAATGCGAATTGTTAAAACAACCACATATGTGTAGTTAGAAAAAAAGTAGTTAAAACTACCATATTCAGCAGCATTTTAACTACACTTCCTCAGTTATTGGAACCAAAATTAAGTAGTTGGTTTTATGTAGTTAAAATTACTACTTCACGTAGTTGAGATAACTAATAGATGGTAGTAAATGACTCAACAATAATACTGTAGTAAAAACTACTGTTAAAAAATTTAATTTTACTATCGTGCTAGTAAAAAAAACTATTCTGTATTAGTTGCAAATACAATGAAACTTACTGATTTTGTATAGTAAATTCAATCTCTGAAAGTTGTTATTTTTATGATTTATGTAGTTAAAACAACTATTTCTTATTAGTTGCAGAGAAAGAAAGAAATTTACTGTTTTCATGTAGTAAATTCAATTGTTGAAAATAGTTATTTTTACTATTTATGCAGTTGAAAAGATCATTTTTTTCTACAGAGAAAAAACGTGAGTGGTAAAAACGTCCACATATGTGCAGTTAAAAAAATGTAGTTAAAACTACCATATTCAGCAGCATTTTAACTAAACTTCCATAGTTAGTGGAACTAAAATTAAATAGTTGGTTTAATTAAACTAGTTGGTAGTTTAAATTACTTCTAAACGTTATGATTGTGAATAACTCAACAATAGTGCAGTAGTTAAAAGTACTGTTGAAAATAGTTACTTTCGGAATTTCTGCAGTAGAAATAATTTCTTGCTATTTGCAAATTAAATTAAAACTCACTGTTCCAAAGAGTAAAACCAACCGCTGGAATTTGTCATTTTTATGTTTAATGTAGTTAAAAGAACCAATTCTTACTAGCTTTTGATAATTTATTTCTATAGTGGTGAGAAACATTTATTTTTATAACTACAAAAGTCATAAAAGTAACAATTTTTATGTTATTTTTACTATATGAAAATAGTAAGTTTAATTTTTTTATAACTAGTAAAAAATGTATAATTTTACTACAGAAATTCTGAAAATAACTATTTTCAACAGTACTTTTAACTACTGCTCCACTGTTGAGTCACTTAAAATCATATATACTTGAAATATATTTCAACTAAGTCCTTGAGCTTAAAAAATTAGTTACTGCAACTAAAGAGAGTAGTTACTATGACTGAATATAAGAAGAATGTCCTCAGGTATAATGCGAGTCATCGTGGCGTGCGAGCATGGTTAGGTGGTTAGGTTATCGGTTTGCGAATGTTTAGGGTCGTGCGTTCAATTCCCGGCGTTTGGGGATTTTTCTCTGTCAGGTATATAAGAATTTAATATACAAATTATATATGAACAAAAATAGGTAAGAGAAAATATAAAAAAATGGAACTCAATAAGAATAAAAAACAAATAAATAATTTAATTTTACTACTTTAAATAGTTAATTTAATTATTTTTTACAGTTGTTACAACTATAATTTGATACGGGCGCCTATAGGAACTATAAAAATTTAGTTACTGCAACTAAATGAAGCAGTTGGTATGACTAACAACAAATAGTTAAGATAACTGTTTTAGTAGTAAAATTTACTGTAAAAATGGTATTTATTACTACATTTTACAGTTAGACTAACTATTGTCATAGTTCATTTTACTAAATAATGTTACGGGCGCCTATAGGAACTACAGGAAATAGTAAAAAAGTAGTCAAATTTACCATATTTTTTTGTGTGTTGTTATATATAAAAATTATTCAAATTTTTGTAAAACATTGAAAATGACGATTTTTAAGAATATCTTCTAAAAATTTTGGCCAAATGACTTTTATAGGATCTTATTCTTTTCAACATTTTATCGTCTTTCAAAATATAAACCAAAAAAATTTCTAGTTTTTATAAATTTTATGTTAAACATTTTTTTTCTTTCCTTTAAAAATGGGTAAACTGACAATTTCGGACGGTACTGTACCATTGATGGAAATATATTTCTTTTATTAATTAGTCAACATACCATCCTCAATTTTTGTAAAAAAATAATTTGCATCATTTCCGTTTCATATGAAAATATCGCTTAAATAAAATACAAAAGTAAAAAATTGATAATTAAAATGGAGCTAAAGTTTCGAACGTTCAAATGAAGGAAATTTTTTTTTGCACCTTCAGTTTTTTTAAATTACCATCGAAAAAAGAAAATTATTGAAATTAAACAACATTTAGTTTGGAATTAATTTGTTTTAATCTAAACACAAAATTTTTTTGAAAATAAAATAAAAATTAGAAGTGAAAAAAATAGTATCGTTCATTTGAACGTTCGAAACTTTACAAACATTAATTAAAATACAAAGTTTTTTAAAACTAGAGGAAAAAAATGTTTATTAATTATATTTGCCAATATTACAAATTATCAATGAAAATAAAAATTAAAAGTTTCGAATTTTTAGACAGTAGAGGAAAAAACTTTTCTCAAAAAAATGTTCTGTTACATTTATTTACGAATTTCTTTAAATGTAAAATTGTTCGAAATTGTCAACAACTTCTTTTTGAAACAAATATTAAATAATTATAATTTTTCCGAAGGAATGAAAAGTTTTCACAACATTCAAATTCGAACCTATTAGAAATTCAACATTAATAATAAAAGATGACCGAGTGATAAAATAATTATTTTATATTATAGTAACTGTAACTTCTTAAAAATTATTTTCGTCATTTCAATTAAATTATTATTTTCTTGAATTTTGAACTAAAATTCTTTTCTGAATCAACTATTTTAAAATATTTTTTGAGAATTTTCAAATTTATTTGTGATATATAGCAATTCAATTTTTTTTGGAAGTTCTTCAACTAAACATATATTAAAAAATGATAAATTCAAATAATTTTAAAAAAATGTGAATGTTTTTCAAAAAAATTAATTTTAGAGAAATTGTCAATTAAAAGTATGAAAAATTCAGATTTGTAAATATTTAATTTTGAAAAAGTTTCAAAAGTCGATAAAAATTGTATTAAAAATAATAGAAATTGTGTTGAGTTTTATTAATTATGAAATGAATTGAATTTCGAAAAAAAAATTATTATTTATGAAAACAATTGAATTATTGAGAAGAAAATTATAAAAAATTTGTAAATTATTAAATTCCTGTAAAATTTTCATTATTTATGAAAATACATTAATGTTTTTGAAAATAATTTAAATTTTGCTAACAGTTTTATTAAAATTTTTGAAAATAACTGAATTTCGGAGAACAATTTTGTTATTATAAAAAAGAATGCTTTTTAAAAATTAAAATCTTATGAAGATTTACGCTTTAAAAGTACAAACATATCGTTTTTTCAATCAAATTTTTTCTCGAAACATTTATTTTTATTCTCCGAATTTTTTGAAACGCAATATTTGAAAAATATTTTGAATTATGCGCATTAGCTTATATGGAAAAAAAATTTTTATTAAAATCTACATGCAAATGATTATCAGTTTGTTTTATGACTAATAATAAAAGTAGACGTTCAATTTTATTTATTTAAAAGTTTAGGAAATTCCCACAACGAAATTTCTAATCATTGAACTATAGTGACAATATTTGTTCTTGATAATAATTATTTCACGTTAAAATTAACATTATTTTAAAATATTTATCTTGCCTTTTGATACACTCTGTATTCTTAGAAAATTTTGTCTATTCTTAAATAAATTATTGTTATTTCATTTAAAAATTACAATTCTTTTACAAATTTAATCCTCACCTAAGTAACAATTTTTAAAATGAATAAAAATAAAAGAAAAATTACGCTATTATAAAAATAAAATAAATAAAAAAATAGAAATGAATAAATTAATAATTATTTGCTTAATTATTAATTATTGGGTAATTGAAATACAAATTATTATTTTTCAATTTTGTTTACTTTCAATTATTAAAAATAAAATTTACTATTTATATATTATTTTTAATTATTTATTGCTAAACATTTTGTACAATTTTATGTTAATTACGTAAAAAGTCAAGTTTAAATCAATGTCAAAGAATTCATAGAAATTGTTTTTCTTATTTTTAGTAATTAATATAAAATTTTCTATATAGAAATTTAAATTTACACAATAAAGAAAATATTTTGTCAAATCTTAAATTCTCCCTGTTTTTATTTTTTGGAAATAAAATTTTTCTTTTGAGTAAATAAAACAAAATATATAAAATTATAAATAAATAATTTATTTTTTATTTATGTAATTTATATTTTTACATTGTTGTACATTTATTGTGTTAGTTATTTACTTTTTTATATGTATTACATTCGATTTATTATATATAATAATTTTTTGATATATTAGTTTTATTTGTGAATTACAATCAAAACAGTAAAGGCCTTTATTTAAAAAAAAATCGTTACCTTTTTTTTGTTTTTTTATTTTCTCGGTAGTTTTAAATATTTTTTTAAAAGCAAATTTGTATAGCTTATTAAAGGCCATATACAAATTTTATGATAATTATTTCTTGATAATTTTGTGAGATGACTAATATTTTAAAGAAAAGTAACTTTAAAGTGGGGACAAAATGTCTGATAAGAATCACCTGTACTCGCTTTATATAAACTAAATCAAAAGCACTATCAATTCACAATTAGATTGTATAGAGTATAGAAAATGATTCGTTTTTTGACAATCGGTGTTTTATTCATTTCAACATGTTGTAAGTTTTTATTTATTCAATTATTAATATTATAATTAATATCTGTGTAATAATAATAGTGTAGAATATAATTTTGGAATACAAATATGTACTTAAAAATTATAATTAAAAATTTCTGCGCATTTTTTTTTGCAACTTTTACTATTTAAATAGTAAATTTCTCCACGTTCGAAGTCTATATTTTACTAAAATTCATAACATTTTGCAAATGAATTCGATTATTTAAAAAAAATTGATGAAATTCAACTAAAATCCAATTAATTTCTTAAATCAAAAAATATACAAGGGAATTCAATTAATTTAGAATAGCATTTGCAAAAAATTTCGAAAAATCAATTATTTAACGAAATTTTTATACAAATAATTATAATAAATAAGTAATAAATAATAATAATAATTATACAAATTCTTCACAATAATTCAATTACTTTTACAAATTTTCCAATTTTCATGGAAATTCAATTTTTTTTTAATTTTGATACAATTTTAGACGAGAATTTTATTATTTTAATAAATAATGAGGCTCATCAAAGAATTACAAGTAGTTTTAGTACTATTTAAAATTTTTTTAATTAATTAATCGAAAAATTCAATTATTTTTACAAATAAATTTTTCCATAATAATTTAATTATTTAAAACAATGTTTATAAAATTGTTATAAAAGAATTGAATTATTGTCAAAAATAACAAATTTTTTCAAATAAATTCAATTCTTTTTAATAAAATTATAAAGTAAAGTTCTTTGCAACTATTGAATAGTTTTCATGAATAGTAAAATTCATCGCAGGATTTCAATTATTTTTAATACAATTTTACAGGAACTGCTAAAAAAAGCAATAATTTTATGAAATTTAATTTCAATTCCTCGAAAAAATCAATTATTTAAAAAAATGTTTTTTTAAAATTATTTGAAAGAATTAAATTATTTACAAAAATATTAGAATTTTTCACATGCATTCAATTATTTTAAATATTCTAATAAAATTGTTCGAAAGAAGTTAATTATTTTAAATACAATATAAATGCAATTTTTTTTAAAAGTAATTCAATTGTTGTTTTAAATTTTAATAAAATTAGATTTTAATAAAATTCTTCATAAGAATTTAATTTTTTACATAAATAATTCTTCGAAAAAATTCAATTATGTCGATAAATAATAAAATTATTTGGAGAATTTTACGTAAAATTCTTTACAAAATTCTATTGTTATCGTAAATAATAATATTCATCACCCATATTTAATTGATTTTAAAAGTAATAAATTTTTTCTTGCAAATTCAATTATTTAACATTGATTATTTTTATTTAAAAAAATTCTAAGAAAATCGTTGGCAAAATTCAATTATTTTCATAAACAATAAAACTCATTTTGTAGAAATTTAATTATTTTCCAAAAACTGTAATAAAATGTCACACGGATATTCAATTATATTTTTAAAAATTTTAATAACACTGTTTGTAAAACATTATTATTTGTAAAAACTTTTCGCAATTCAATGATTTTCAATTAATTTAAAGTAGCGTTTCCAAAAAAATTTCGGAGAAATCAATTATTTTACGAAATTTTTATATAATTTTTCACAATAATTTAATTATTTTCACGAATAATACATTTTTCATAGAAGTTAAATTATTTTCATAACTAAGAGATATATGATATTTAAATATAAGAATAGAATTTTTTGTAAAATTTGCTTGTTTTTAAAAACTTTTTCCAATTCAAAGATTTTCAGTATCTACATATTATCATAAAATTTCCAAACAGAATTCAATTATTTAAAACTTTTTTTTTTAAATCTTCGTAAATATTCAATTCTTTTCTTGAATAATAACATTTTTTCAGAAATTCAATTATTTAAATTAGAAAGTGCATAAAATTAGTCAAAACAAATCAGTTATTTAAAATCAGTTTAAAATCAGTTCTTAAAAATTAAATTATTTTTATAAATATTTGAATTCTTTAATAAATATTAAAATTAGTTGCAGAAATTAAATTTATTGACAGGATGAGAAAGAAAAAAATATTTTTTATGATAATTAGGAAAAAGTCAGGAAAATAAAATGTAGATTGAAATTGTTTGCAGTTTTGTGAAGTGCTTGATCGAGTTTTTTGGTCTCGTCATGTTTCATTTTTCGATATTTATTTTTTATTCCTTTATATTTTTTCATTTTTTTTAGTTTGATAACTACTTTTTTAAAATGAATTATCTTAGCACGTGCAAAGTCTGCTGCAATCTTATTTTTTTATGTGCAGTAAAAGTTTCTTTATTCGTTTTCTGCTGTTCGCTTTTAAAGAACGAAATTTTCTGCCAAATTGAAATATTTAACTAAATTATTGTCAAAAAATAAAACATGTTAAATATTTATTTGATTGGAAATGAATTTTTTTTAATGTACTAAAAATTATTTTGTACTGAAATTTAAATTTAAATGAATTTGTAAAAAATTCGCTTTCGAATCTTTAGGGATATGAATTAATGGTAGTTTTAGATATTAGTTGACAAACTGGAGGTTTTAAAGTTATTTTGTAATTGTTATAAAAGATGGTTAAAAAGAGAATATAGTTAAAATGTTAAAAAGTTTAATGACTTTTTGAAAATTGAAATTTTTCTCAAATTTTTGTTAATAGAAAGAAAAAATGTTAACTGTTGGGTTTTTCTTCTTACAGCGGCGATTCCAAATTTATTTTCATCGCCTCAATACAGAAAAACTGATGTCGTAGCTAAAATCCAAGACGCTCCCTACGTAGCGAGTCTCTTTATAAACGGAAAATTGAAATGTGGTGCTGTCATAATCAGCGATTCATTTCTCCTAACTTCAGCAGACTGTCTTCAATTTGACGATGTGTCAGTTTATGCAATTCGCACTGGATCACTTTCACTTAATTTTGCCGGTACAGTGCATAAAGTGGAATATCTACTGAGACATCCAAAGTTCCATATAAATAATCTTAAATTACCAGTTCACGATATTGGATTAGTTAAAGTGAGAGGGACATTTGTATTTGATGGAACTCGAGATGCTATACCAATTTTTCCGAGTAAATTTTTACTAACTGGTAGTTATGGTAAAATTTTTGGATGGGGTCGACTGGCAGATTCGTCATATCCAAATCAGTTGAGAACAGGACCAGTTACCATTGACAATACGGAAAGATGTAATTCTCACTTTCGAGGATATTTGCCCGATGGTCAAATTTGTGCGATATCGACTGCGCCTAAGGTTCCATGCGATAGGGATTCTGGTGGTCCATTAGTGGTGGGAGTTCATCTCGTTGGTATTATTTCATGGGGGAAAGAATGTATTGTAAATAATCAACCACAAGCTTACACTTTCGTCAGTTTCTATCGCGAATGGATCGATCAAAGTATTAATAATTATTTGAATCGTCGGAACAAAGATTATGGTTATGGTTATTGATAATTGTTAATTATAATAATCGTCGAATTCTGTCTATTCAGTCCAGTCTGTTCTGATGGATAATATTATTCATCATTATTTTTTTTTACTATTTTTTTTTAATTTAATAATGTTATTATTATTTCTCAAATAATTTCAAAAAAATTTGTATTAGTCTAGAAAAAATATTAATGTTATTACATTATTCATAGTTTCCGTTATTTCTTAAAAAAAAATTAGCATTTTGTTACAAACCTTTTAGATAATTAATAAATCCTGCAAAATATTTTCCTTTTTTTTTAATTTGAAAAACTCAATTGCTTGACAAAATTTTGACTTCTTCCCTGTCCCTAATGAATATTCTGATTCACTCTAAAAATTATTAGATACTTCAAAAAATGTTCTATTACATTTTGTTTACAAATTTCTTTAATTGTAAAATTATTCGAAAACATCAATAACTTCTTTTCTAAAGAAACATTCAATCATTATTATTTTTTCACAGAAATCAATTATTTTTAATAATTTTTGAAAAAAGTTCTTTGAGAATTTTAAAATCCGTTTATTTACAAATCAATTTTACGAAATTTAAATTAATCAAAAATTTAATTGAATATGTATTAAAAAATAAACTCTTCAAATAATTTCAGAAAAAGATTCAGTTAAACTTTTTTAAAATAATTAATTCTACAATATTGTTAGTTATGCACTGAAAAAAAATTAATTGATTCAAATAACCGATTAATTGACTATTTTCAATTAAATATTTACTTGAATGACATAATATTTAATGGAGTCTATTAAATGGTATTTGAATCAATAACTTCAGTATTTGAAGCAAATATGAACTGAACCATTAAATTGAATCTAATAAATATTATTCGATTCAATTAAATATTTAATTGATAATAGTCAATTAATCAGTTATTTGAATCAATTAAATTTTTTTTTCAGTGTGAGCATGAAAAATGCAAATTTTCAAAGAATTTAATTTAAGACCTTTTCAAAATTTAATTATTTTTTTAAAATTCATGATATAATGCTTTTAATATATTCATTATTATATCTAAAAGTTTAACTGAAATTCATTTTTAAATAAATTTTTATTAGAGAATTCAATGATTTAAATGCAAAAATGAATAATTTATTGAATAATGAAAATTTCTTAAAATTGAGTTTTCGTAAAGAATTTTAATCAAAACATTTTTAAATAATTGATTTCTTTTAACGATTTTTTATAAAATTTTTAAGAACAATTCTATTTTACGATGAATTCGATTAAAATTGCATTAAAAATAATTAAAACTTTGCGATGAGTTTTATTTATGAAAGTAATTGAATTCCTAAAAAGAATTTTATTATCTATGGAAATAATTAAATTCTTGCGAAGAAATTTGTAAAAATTTTGTAAATAATAGATTTCATGTGGAATTAAGGAAAATTTTTGAAAATAATTGAAATTTTAACGAGAATATTAAATTTTTGAACATAATTGATTTTCTGACAAAAGAATTTTATTACCTTTGAAAATAATTGAATTTGTGCAACCAGTTATAATTTTTCCAAAATTCAATTTATTATTAAGAGGCTTAAAAATATGAAATTTTGTGCGAAGTTACCAAAGCAGTCAAAATTTTGGGTCAGAATTTTTTTTTAGTTTTTATGTTATTTGCAAGAGGAATTTGTCGTAACAAAGTGATTAAATCCATTCGTAAAGTAAAACTGAAGTAAAATTTCAAAAAATTGTAATTAATTAATTTTTTGAAGGCAAAAATTTGAAATTTTATGCAAACTTAGCAAAGCAGTGATAAATTTTGTACAATTTTTGACGAAATTAATTTTTCTTACTAAACGAAAAAATAGACGTGACTTTTATTTTGTAATCATAATTTTTGCGGAAGATTTTGTTTTTTTTTTTAAATATTATTAAAATTTTGTAAAGATAATAATCTAATTCTTTTGAGTAACAATTATAATAAATTAAATACTTCGCTTGGTGGGCGTGACATTTGCTACTTATTTATATTATTTATAAAAAATATTTTAAACAAAAATTTCTTAAAATTCAATTATTTTTGCGTTTAAAAAAAAAATTATTCCAAAATAATTCATAAAAAATAATGTTTTATCTATTTAGTTTATTAAAAAATTAAATTATTTAGAAAAATCAATTATAAGTCTGTAAAGTCTAATTATTGTTAAAAACGGGAAGAGTTTGAAAATCAATAAAATCTTTTCAATGCTGAAGAATAGCATTCAGAATTTTCTCATGAATTCTTGAAATTGAATATTATTTCAGCACTTTTGACAAAATTCCCTGACTTTTTCCTGACTTCCCTAAATAAATTTAGAAAAATAGTGATTTTGTGTAGAATTCTTCTGAATAATTGAATTTTTTAATGTTAATGTCATGAAAATAATATTAATTACTTTTGACTAGAATTTATTGGAAACAAAATAGCAAATAAGTAATTAATTTTAATTAAATGTAATTTATTTTTGATAATTAATAAGTCAAAAATAATGTAATGAACATTAATTTATTCTCATTTATATTTGAATCAAAGAACAAATTTTTTTTCATATATTAACCTATGAATCAGTTTTTAATAAAAAAAAGGAAATAAACAAAATTCAGATGTGTGTCTTTTGAAATAAATTAGTCATTATTGTATAGGAAATTGACGATTTTTATTTAAATAAAATAAAATATGTGTCACCCATTATTTATTCAATTGCGACAAAATATTATTTCATTATATTAACTCAAATTTACCTTTTCAACATTTTTTTTACATTAACTTCTTTTCAAAATGAATAACAAAGTTCATACTTCAAAACAAAAAGTTAATACTTTTGATTTTTATAATGTTAAAAATATTATTTCGATAATTATCTAATTTTACTTACAATTGTTTACGATAATTATTTTTTACTATACAATAAATAATAGTAGGTAGAATTTTATTATAGGATTTTTCACAGTTATTTAGAACAAATTATAATTTTTTCAGCTGAAAATTTTATTATTGTTCTCTAAATAAAAAATTTGAATGTTTTGAACCATATTTTTTGTTTTAACAAATAACAATTGGTTCCTTGATCAGGACTCTAACTAATAATTTTTTTATCATAAAACAAGACGCTTTTGACTCGGAGTGATCGATATCTTCATTTTTTTTGTAATAATTAAATATGACCGAGAGATAAAATCATGATTTCGCATAATAATTGTTTTTAATCATTGAGAATTTTAATTGAGCCTCATTTTCAAAATTTAGTAGCTAAATTAATGTTGACTTTGCTACTGATGGAAGAAAAATACTGAAATTATAGAAAAACATGGTTAATATAGTGTATACTAGATGTGTAATGATGAAGAGAAAAGTGGAATTTGTTTTTTTGTTGTTCGGTCATTGCGTGTTTGTGGAAGGTAGTTTTATTCCAGAAGTCGGTGACCATCTTGGCTTTATTTTTATATCGACATAAGTTCTCGTAGCCTCCTCATAATTTACGAGCACGGCATCATCATTATCTCGAAAGTACCATTTCAGTATATACTTTGTATCGGTCGATGAGATGTGCGAGAAAATATCATCCAGGAATCGATCATCTTATTCTTCCGCCACTTTATAGTTCTCACACTATCTAAATATATTTTACATTATAGTTTATGACGATTAAAAAATAATTTTCCTTTTCTGAAATCTAAAAAACTATTCTCATAAATTGTAATCACAGTCTTTAAAACAATTTAATTATTTTTAGAAAAATATTCAAAATTAATAGCATTTTCAAATAATTGCACAAAGCAATTCAATTATTTAAAATAAAAATTGATAAAATTCATCCAAAATTCAATTATTTTCATAAATAATAAAAGCTTCACAGGAATTAAAATAATTTAAAATAGAATTTTCCTAATATTTATTTATTACTATATTATTATTTATTTATTTATTTTATTTACTTTTTTTAAATTAATTATTTAAAACAATGTGAAGAATTCAATTATTTTCAAAACTAACAAAATTTTTTAACGAAAATTTGTTTTTTATTAGACATTTTAATAAAATGTTGTTGCAATAATTCAATTATTTTTGTAAATAATAAAAAAAATCCATTGTTTTTAAAAATTTTAATAAAATTCTTTGCAACTATTAAATTATTTTCATAAATAAAACAAAATTCATCGCAGGATTTCAATTATTTTTATTTCAAGTTTACAGTAATTGTTCAAAAAATGTAATTATTCTGGAAAATTTACTTAAAATTTCTCGAAAAAATCAGTTTATTTAAAAAAAAAATGATTTTCTAATTTCTTTGGAAGAATTCAAATGTTTACCAAAATATAAGAATTTTACACAGGGTTTTAATTATTTTCAAATATTTTAATAAAACTGATGTTTAAAGGAAATCAAATAATTTAAAATAGTATTTTTAAAAAAATTTCGAAAAAAATTATTATTTAACATAATTTTTATTCAAATATTCACAATATTTCAATTACTTTCACAAAAAATAACATTTTTCATTGAAAATTTAATTATTTTCATAAATATAATAAAACCCATCAAAGAATTTCCATTATTTCTAATATATCATTTTAAGTTAATTAATTGCAAAATTCAATTATTTTCAGAAATAAAGTTCTCTACAAGAATTCAATTATTGTCATTTTTCATATAATATTTATTATATTTCGAAAAAATTAATTATTTAAAACAATGTTTATAAAATTTTTCGGAAGAATTCATCACGTTAAATCGTTAGGTATTAAAATAACACCAAAAAGGATTAAAATAATCCAATTTAGTGTTATTTTAATCCATTTTGGTGTTATTTTAATACCTAACGATTTATCGTGATTTAAAATCTATGAGAAAAGTTTCTTTTAAATTTTTTGGAAGAATTTTTATTTTTAATATAATTGTTTGAAAGTAATAATCAATAATTTTAAATAGAATTTAATTTAAGTTTTTTTATTTAGCTTAAATAAATTTTATATTTGGTTCAAATAAAAATTTTCTCTATGAATGTAGATATAGATCAAGAAAGTGATTTCAATAATAGAATTTAATTAAAAAATACAAGTTTTCTGTGCAGTGAAAAATAATTAAAAAAATGAAGTGAATACTATTCTGTTTTTAAATGATTATTAACAATGTAAGAAACATAATGAGCTTGATTTCCAAATGTGTTTCTCGAGTTGGCACGAAAAGTGCGGATTTAAATACTTGAAAGAACACAAGTAGGAATTTATTATTGTATTAAGTGTGTTTAATTTGCACGGCAAATGAGTTAAGAGTTACGCTTCCTTTGGTCTATCTCTTCAAAAGAATTTAATAAGGCCTAATATCTTCTTTAAATCTCAACATCAAGCTTTTAATTAAAATCTTAATTGCGTCTTTATAATTAATATAATTTTTTTTCACTGATATAACACGGGTTTTTCTTCTTACACAATACACGTTTATATATATTTAAAATTTTAAACAATACCAAATATTATTATCGTTTATTTTATTATTTCATGAAAAGAAAAGAAATTTACATTTTCGAAGCTGGTATTTTTATTTGTAGATGATTAATTATGTTTAATAGTAATGAAGTTCCTTTAAACATTTTTGATCGAAATCCTGTAAAATTGTTATTTTCTAATTGTATTTATTCTTGAAATCTAATTTTACTCAAAGATTTCAAAATTAATTCAACTTTAAAATAGTTGCTCTTACGATTTTCATAATTAAGTGAACTTGGAAAAGATTTTCATTATTTAACTAAAGTTTCGAACGTTCAAGTGAACGAAATTTTTTTCTCCTTAATTTTTTTTAGAAAATTGCCATCTAAAAAAGAAAAATAAATAAAATTAAACAATATTTAGTTTAGAATTAATTTTTTAAATCTAAAAAATAATTATTTTCTAAAGAAATACAAACTGGAAGAAGTAAAAAAAATATTTTCGTTCATTTGGACGTTCGAAACTTTAGGATCATTTTTCATTTGAAATTTTGTAATATTTCAATTTTTAATGAATTTGATTAGCAATTTTAAAAAACCTAGATTTTCAAAAATATTTTATAATCTAAAATTGTTCTGAAATTAGTTACAGTTTTTAATATATATTTAATTAATTTAATTGATTTATAGAAAAATTTTAGTTAAAAACACTAAATTATTCTGCAAAGAATTAAATTATTTTCAAATATTTTAATGAATTTCTTTTGTAATAATTCAATTTTTTAATATAATTCTAATAAAATTCTTCGTAGAAATGTCATTAAATTCAAAAATTTGTCAAAACTCAATTATTTTTAATGTTCACTATTTTAATGAAATTTCACAAAATAATTAATTATGTTCAAAAATTTATAAAAATATCAGTCAAAATTTCAATTCTCTTTATAAATAATACATTTTTTTCCAAAATTCAAATATTTGGAAAAATTTTAATACAATTCTTGCCTTCTGCCAAGAATTGTATTTCAATTATTTTTAATATATTTTATAAAATTCGTTTCATCAAATTTTTCGAAAACTGAAATTATGTTTTTAAAAATATTATTAAAATTTGTTAGGAGAATTCAGTTTTTATTTAAATTTTTAAAAATAATTGAATTTTCAAATCCATTTGTTGACAATATTCAATTTTAACGCAATTTTAATTATTCGTAAATTCTTTAATTAAATGTTTGTGAGGATATAAAAACTTCAAATTTTATCAAAAATTTTAACTGAAATTCATTTTAAAAATCAATTGTTATCGGAAAATTCTACAAGAATTCAATTATTTAAATACAAAAAAAATAATTTATTGAATAATCCAATTTTTCTTAAAATTCATTTCTGGGAAAGAATTTTATCAACAAATTTTTGAATAGAATTCTTTCGACGAATTTTAATAAAATTCTAAAGAATAATTACAATTTTTGAGAAATTCGATTGAAATTGTATTAAATTGAATTGAAATTTTTCAATGAGTATTTAAAATTTGAAATTTTTATTTTTCGGAAAAATACCTAAATTTTCGTGTAGAATATTAATCACATTTTTGTCTAATAATTGAATTTTTTAACTATGAAAATAAATATTTTGGTAAATAGTTAAATTTTTCTTATAATTGAATTTTCATAAAGGATTTTGCAAACAAATTTCTAAATAATTGAATTCTCTTGACAAATTTTAATCAAATTTTTAGGAATAATTTCATTTTTCGAGAAATTTGATAAAAATTGTACTTATATTAAAAATAATTGAAATTCTACCAAGAATTTTATTAAAATTTTTCAAAAATGTCTGAATGTTGGAAAAAAATTTTATTATTTATAAAAGCAATTGAAAATTGACGAGAATTTTTTGTATGTTTTTGAATATAATTCGATTTTTGCAAAGAATTATATTACCTTTGAAAATAATTGAATTCCTGAGAAAAATTTTAATAAACATTTCTTTCTAAATAATTCAATTCTTTTGTTAAAATTTTTTGAAATAGTAAACATTGAAAATAATTGAATCTCGACAAATTATTTTTGAAAAAAAATTGAAAAAATTGAACTTTTTTGGAAAAAATTTAATTCTTTAAAGAAGAAATAATAAATTATTAAATTTTTGAAAATCCTAATTTCTATGTGAAAAAATAATGATTAAATATTTATTTAAAAATGAAGTTATAGATGTTTTTCGAATAAGTATTTAATTTATAATAAAAATAGTTTTTCTATTATTATATTTAATATAATAATTAAAAAAAAAGTAATTAAAAGAAAGAGGAAATTTACATATTTTTTAAATTTGATATCTTCATTTGTAGATGATTAATTAATTATGCTAATTAGTAATATATTTAGTTTAAGAAACAATATTATACTTTTTAATTTAATTATATTCAAAAAGCAATACATAAATATTTAAGCAATTAATAAAATTGTTTTCCTGTTTAAGTTCGAAAGTTGTGATGATCGTTGTGAAAATAAATTATTTTTTTGTTTTTTGGAAGACTTTTCTTGTGCCTAATTATTAAAAAGCAGTAAAAATTTTACTTCTTGACTACGATTCAAAAAGCAAATGGAAGGAAATTTAAAGTAAAACTCGGATAGCGAGAAATATATGTTGAAGATTTAAGAATAAAAATTAAATAAAGATTTTCTTTCATGGGAACCACAAATGGTAAACTTTATAAAGAGCGAAACGTTTAAATTTGAATAACGGGTCAATATATTATAATATGACCGTAAGTATAAATATATATAAAAAAAGCGGAACATCTTTTTTGAAGACGCGGCATTTTAGAATCGTTTCTCTGAGGTTTGAAATTGAATTGAAAAGAAAAGTGCAGGTTCAATAAGAAAATTTCCTTTTCCTTGAACTTCGGTTACTTTGGACATAAATTTGTGAATGCATATTTTGGAATTGATCTCTTTGTTAGATTTCTACTTCCGTGGTAAGAGATACGCCTTCCCGTCATTGTTGCACATTTCCTCGGTTCTTCCTCATCGTATTTTATATATATTATCGATGTATACACATTATATCTAGTGTTACATTTTCAGCTAGTTAGCTGCTTCTTTATGGATGAGGAAACGATACAATATTATTCAATATAAGGGAACATGGAAGAAATTATTGTGGTCCGCAAGAGGCGTGGTTTACAACGATCAACGACTTTCAAATTTCGCCAGGAAATAAGTGTCGATTTACCGCATATACATGAAAAAAAAATATGTATAATATATTATAAAAGTAGACCTTTGCACACGTGCCCTTGTGTCAAAAAGAAGAATCACTTCTTTATATTTTTTATTCACTTTCTTACGCAGTGGAATTTTTTTCTTTATTCAAATAATCGATTTTCGATGGCTATATTGTCAAATAAATATTTACTTGAATCAAATAAATTTTATTTCAGTCAATCAAATTGGTTTAGAAATTTGTAGCACTTCAAGTTCGCTAAAGATTAATAAAAAATTTTTTATTAAAACTCTTAATCCAATTCTTAGAAATAATAATTCAAAAAATTAAGATCCTAAAGTTCTGAACGTTCAAATGAACAAAATTTATTTATTTCTTCTAAAAATTAAATTTTAATGTTAAAATAAATTAATTACTAATTATTATTATTATTATTATTATTAATTATTAATTATTAATTATTAATTATTAATTATTAATTATTAATTATTAATTATTAATTATTAATTATTAATTATTAATTATTAATTATTAATTATTAATTATTAATTATTAATTATTAATTATTAATTATTAATTATTAATTATTAATTATTAATTATTAATTATTAATTATAATTAATTACTGAGTTTCAAAACGTAAAATTTCGGTTTTTAAATTTTGTTATGATTAGAAATTTTCGAAACTATCTTTAATAAAAAATATTTCGTTCATTTGAACGTTCAAAACTTGAAGATCATAAAAAATTCCATAAAATTCGAATTTCGAAACAAGTATTTTCACAAATTTTTCGAAATTCGATTATTTTTAATAAGAAATTTCCCAAAAGAATTTAATTACCTAATTAAAAAATTTTAACAAAAAATAAAAAAAAAACACAAAAGATTAACTTTTTTCTATAAAATTCTTAACAAGAATTCAATTGTTTTCATGAATAATAAACTTTTTATATAGGAATTGAATTATTTAAAACAAAATTTTCATAAAGTGTTTTTAAAAACAATTATTTAAAAATTTTTTTATAAAATTGTTGGCGAGAATTGATATATTTTTATAAATAATAAAATTCTTCTTAGGATTTTAATTATCATTAATAATTCCAATAAAATCCATGGCAAGAATTTAATTATTTTCATAAATATAATAAAACTCATTGAAGAATTTCAATTATTCTTTAAACTACATATTTCATATTAATTAGTCTAAAAATTCAATTATTCTCATAAATAAAAACTTCCACAAGAATTAAATTGTTAAAAATAAAATTTTTATAATATTTATTATATATTTCGAAAAAATAATTATTTAAAACAAAGTTTATGAAATTCTTATTAGGAATTCAATTATTTTCATAAATAAAAACATTTTTCACAAAAATTAATTTCATGAATAATAAAATTCTTCTTAGAAATTCTATTATTTTTGAAAATTTTAAAAAAATTCTACTTATAGGATTTCAATTATCATTAAAAATTTTAGTAAATTTGTAGCAAGAATTTTATTATTTAAAAAAATGTTTTTAATGTTCTTATGAAGAATTCGATTATTTTTAAAAATATAAAAGTTTTGACAAAAATTCAACTGTTTTTAAAAGTTTTAATAAATTTTTTCGAAATAATTCACTTATTTTCATAAATAATAAAATTCTTCTTAAAAATTCCATGATTTTTGAAATTTTTAATAAAATTCTTTGCAACTATTTAATGTTTTTTCATGAATAATAAAATTTTCATCAAACATTTAGAAAAAGATTATTTTAAAAGATTTTTATAAAATTGTTCGGGTGTATTAAATTATTTTTATAAATAATAAAATTCTTCTTAGGACTTTATTTATTAAAATTTTTAGTAAAATTCCTATTAAGAATAGGAATTTAATTTTTAAAAACACAATTTTCATATATTTCATATTTGTTGAAATAATTGAATTCAGATTAGAAATTTTATGAAAATAGTAAATATTGAAAATCATTGAATTGCGAAAATTTTTTTAAAAATAATTAAATTTTATAACGAATTCTATTAAAAATTTTTGTCAATACTTAAATGTCTGTGTGTTAGATTCTACTAACTTTTTTTTGAAAATAATTTAAATTCATTAAAAGCATTTTATTATTTATGAAAATTATTGACTTTTGCAGAGGAATTTTATTAAAATGCCTTTAAATAATTAAATTTTTGTGAATTATTTTGTTACTTATCGATATAATTGAAGAATTATTTATGTAAATAATTAAATTCTCGGAAAAAATGTCAATGAAATCTAAAACAATAAATTATTCCAAAGACTTGATTTAAAATTGTACTTAAAATATTTGATTGTCGTTGCACAATTTTATTAAAATATTTGAAAATAATTAAATTCAATTGAATTGAAATTCTTTTAATGAATATTGTAAAATTGTAATTTATGAAATTATTTCAAAAACAATTGTAGGTATTCAAAAAAATTGAATTCTTGTGAAAAATTATAATATTTTTGAAAATAATTTTAAACAGTTTATTAAATAATTGATTTTATCGAGGAATTGAAATTCAATTTTGAAGAATAATTGCACTTTTTAAACAATTCCTGTAAAATTTTATTAAAAATAATTAAAATACTGCAATGAATTTTATTATTTACAACAATAATTGAATAGTTTATAAGAATTTAATTAAAATTTTCAAAAATAACTGAATTCCTGAGAAAAATTTTATTATATTTATAAAAATAATTGATTTATTGCAAAAAATTTTGTCAAAATGTTTAAAAACAATTAAGTTTTTGTGAAAAGTTTTGTCATTTTTGAAAATAATTAAATTTATTCTTTACAAGAATTTTATAAACATTGAATTATTGTGAAAAGATTTATTTTTGAAAATAATTGAATTTTCGGAATAATCATTTTGAAAAACTATTTAAAATAATTGAAATTCTACGATGATATTTATTATTTCTAAAAATAGTCGACTTCATGTTAGAATTTTATCACAATTTAAAAAAATTGTATTTCCATAAAAAATATTATACTATTATTAGCGAAAGTAATTAAATTGCTGTGAAGAATTGTATAAATGTTTTGTAAAATAATTGATTTCTTTGAATTTGTTTAAAAATTTTGTTTTTCTAAATTGAAATCCTGTGGAAATTTTATTATTTATGAAAATATTTGAATTTTGGATGAATTTTATCATTTTTTTTTTAATAATTAATTTTTTTTTCTGAATTTTTATGAAAATATTAAATATTGGAAATAATTGAATGTCGAATATTTTTTTTGAAGATAAAGTGAATCGTTTTAAATAATTTGTTTATAATTTTTTTTGCATTTCTTGTGTTGGGAAATTGAAAGTAGTGGAAGTACAAAAAAATAATAGAAATAATTTTTTAGTAACTGAAACTTCGAAATGGTAACCAAATAGTAGCAAAAAATATTGTTTTTAAACTCAAATAAAAATTTTTCGGTACGAAGAAATATTTATTTCATGATAGACCTGTAGTATATTTGAATCATTAAAAAATTTTTTCACAGCGTATTTTATTTATTATTTAATAATTTTTTTTTAAAAACTAGAAAAAATCGCTCACTACAATGAAGTTGATTTTTTTTCTTAATGAACAAAAGAGATGTATTGAAATTGTCACGCCGATATTTTACACTCGCTTTTCATTTATCATTCGTAAAACAATAGAAACCGTGCGTAGAAATTGTAGTTTTGCATGAGAAATGAAAACGGGAGTTATATACCTGCTGACTTTTAACCCGTAAAAGATCCATGTTTCTCTTTTTCTCTCTCTCTCCCAGGGTCGGTTTATAACGATCTGGAAGAAATCGAAGGTGTGCTTGCTACAGATTTACTGGCGAGCGAATATAATGCAAGACGAGTAAAACTGTCGTGTCCAACCCCTTGACGAGGTGTTAAGAAAATATTATCTCGGCGCCGTTTACGTTTGTCATGATTTACAACTTTTGAGGCCTGTCGGTATAATACTTAGAAGTTTAGAGATCTCAGTTTTCGATAACGAGAATACGGTTCCTTTCTTCACACATATTTTTTCTTTCCTATACATAAAACTTCTTTCGACATTTTTTTAATTTTTCCAAATTATTCCCAACTACTAAAGCACTAATGATTAAGTACAACGAAAATAAAATTTACTTGATTCAAATGACCAGTTACCTGTCTATCAAGTAAATATTTATTTGAGTCAAATAATTTTTACTCCGGCTTCGTACTCGATTATTAATTTCAAAAAGGTAGCAGAAAGAAGGCGAAAACAAAATTTACTTGATTCAAATAACCAGTTACCTGTCTATCAAGTAAATATTTATTTGAGTCAAATAATTTTTACTCAGGGTTCGTACTCGATTATTAATTTTAAAAAGGTAGCAAAAAGTTGCTTTATAAGTAAAAAAAAGTAGTAACAATTTTCTATAAAAAATAAGGTCTTAAAAATATAATTTGATAAATTAAGCAATGTTCAAAAATAAAATAACATTTTTAAAATAAATATTTAAATATTTATTTAAATATTAATATTTCAGACACTAAAAGTTACTATTTCTTTTTTTGTTGAGAATTCCCCTACTTTAAATTCGCCAAAACTAGAAATCAAAAAACTATTCTCAGAAACTATAATCAAATTCTTTAAAACGATTCAATTATTTTTAAAAAAGTATTCAATTTTTTCATTATCTATTGTAATTTCATGAAATTTCGCAAAAAATCCATTATTTAAAAAAAATTGATAAAATTAATCCAAATTTTCAATTATTTTCATAAATAATAAAATCCATTACAGAAATTCGATTAACTTTGAATAGAAAATTAAACAAAAAAATTGCGAAAAAATCAACAATTTTACTAAATTTTTATACAATTTTTCCCAATATTTCTATTACTTAATCGCTAATAAAACATTTTTCATGGAAATTTAATTTAACAAAAACATTTTTTTTTCAATAATATTCTAAGCATGAATATAATTTTTTTCGTATAAATAATAACGATTATCGAAGAATTTCAATTGTTTTTAATACTATTTAATATTACTTAATTCAAAAATTCAATTACATAGACAAAATAAAGTTTTAATGAAATTCTTCCGAGTAATTAATTTATTTTCATAAATAATTCTTCAAAAGAATTCCCTTATGTCGATAAATAACAAAATTATACCTGAAAATTCAATTACTTTGAGGCATTTTAATAAAATTTTTTGCAAAATTCAATTATTTTTATAAATAACAAAATTTTTCACAAAACATCAATTGTTTTTCAAAGTAAAAAAAAATTATTTATTTATTTATTTTTATAGTAAAAATTATTTTAAATTCTCAAAAATGCTATTGTTTAAAAATATTGTAATAAAATGGTTTTTAAGAATTCAACTATTTTGAAAAAAAAATTTTTTTCACAGACATTAAATTCTTTTAAAATATTTCAATAGAATTTTTCCTAAAGATTTAATTATTTTAATAAATAATAAAATTCTTCTCACGAATTCAATTATTTTTTAAAATTGTAGTCGAATTCGTAGCAACTATGCTATTATTTTCATAAATAATAAAATTTATCGCTCGATTTCAATTAATTTAATTCAATTTTATAGGAATTTGTCAAAAAATGTATAATTATTCTTAAAAACTTAATTTCCATTCCTCGAAAAAAACAAGAATTTAAAAATAATGTTTCTTTAAAATTCTTTGAAAATATTAAATTATTAACAAAAATATTAGAATTTTTCACAGGAATTGAATTAATTTCAAATGTTTTAATAAAACTGTTCGATGGAATTCAATTATTTTAAATACAATTTTTCTGAAATAATTAAATTAATCTTTTAGATGTAAATAAAATTCTTTCTAAAAATTCAATTATTTACATAAATAATAATTTTTTTGAAGTAATTCAATTATGATGATAAATAACGAAATTATTCCTGAAAATCCATTCATTTTGAAGCATTTAAATAAAATTAATTGCAAAATTCAATTATTTTCATGAATTACAATGTTCATCACAAGAATTCAATTATTTTTAAAGTAATAAATTTTTTCTTGTAAATACAAGTATTTAAAATAATTCTAATAAATAATAAAATGCTTTTAGGAATTCAATTACTTTTGAAAAAAATTAAATAAAATGCTACACAGACATTTAATTATTGTCAAAAATTTAAATAGCATTCTTTGTTAACTTTAATTATTTTTAAAAACTTTTCGCAATTCAATGATTTTCAATATCTACTATTTTAATAAAATTTCCAAACAGAATTTGACTATTTAAAAATTTTTTTCTAAAAATCCTCTTGAGAATTCAATTCTTTATATAAATAATAAAAATTTCTCCAGAATTCAATTATTTATCATTAGAATTTGCATAAAATTAGTCGAAAGCAATCAATTGTTTAAAAATTTTTATAAAATTCTTTACAAGAATTAAATTATTTTTATTAATATTTAAATTCTTTCAAGAATAATAAAATTCGTTACAAGAATTTAATTTATTAGCAAAATAAGAAAGTAGCGAATATTTTGGATGAAAATTAGGACAAAGGAAGGAAAATAAAATATTGAATGTAACTTTTGTCAGTTTTGTGAAGTGTCTAAAATTATTTTTTTGTCAAGATTAATCTTTCAAAAGCTAATTATTTACTACTATTTTTGGTTTTGAAAGATACTTTTTGCTTTTTTGTTAAAATTTATTTTTCGAGTCCAAAGTCTGTTATTTCTAAAGTAGGTATCAAAAAGTCCAATTTTTTTTTTCAAATTCAAACATCAAATTTACGAACTTTTTCGTATTTATATACCGTCGCTTCTAGGAATTCGGAGAAACAAAATGGCGGCGGCATAAAAAAACAGCTGATCCACTTGAAATTTTATAATTCCTCTGAATTCCAAATTAAACGGAACTGAATGACGATATATTTTTAAGACAATTTTTCCCAATGGCAAGAATGGGATTTATGTGAATATTATTATTAAATATAATTCTTTTAAATAATTAAATAAATAAAGTAAAATAATTTAATAGTTAGAGAATATTTTAATAAAAACAGTACAATAATCGGTTGATATTTGATAATTCTCTGTTATTTGAACCAAATAATTTTTTCCACTACATCGAAGTATTAATTTAGATAAATATTAATTAATAATTAATTAAATATTAATTAATAATTAATTAAATATTAATTTATTGAAATAAATATTAATTAGTTAATATTAGATTGAATGCGAAAATAAATAAATTTATTTATTAACTTAGTTTTCGAAATAAATGGCTGAGGTTTTTATGGGACCAGGAATTAGTTTTTGATTTAGAGGGAATTTGAAGAAGTTCCAGGAGTTGGCAAAAAAGGAAAAAAAACCCGAAAAAAAGAAGAGAAATCGCGAAAGGATGATAAATAATTTTTATAGTTATTCTTGCGAAAATAAAGTCGAGGACCAGGAAGGTATTTGTTAAATTGTTGATGGGCGGACTCACCCTGAGGAGGAGACGAAATTACTAGCGAATGTCTTGCTCGAGAGACGATCGGGAATTATTAGTTTGATTCCGGGCAAGAAAACGAATTACCTACGGATATTCAATAATCGATTCGAAGTAAGGATGCTGTATCAATTGCAGAGGAAGTCAAGGATAATCTCAATGTTTTTCCCTTTTGGAAAAAAGGACAGATTCAGTTTAATTGAAGTCTATATACACTTTTTCGTTTTGAATTCTATATTCTATTTTGTGCTTTTATTGATACTTTTTTTGTAATTGTTTCCCTCTTTTTTAAATTCTGTTTTTTAATTTTTCGTTTTTTAACTTCCTGTCTTTTACTTTTTCAATTTCACATTTTTCCTTTTTTTTGTATGTAAAATTTATCAGCATTTCCTGTACTTTTTTTCCTTTGTAAAATTCATCTTTTTCTCTTGAATTTTTGTTTTTTTTTAAATTTAAGTAAAAAATATTTTCGATTCGGAGAAATAGATTTTTTTCTTGTATTTCAATCATTTAGGCAAAAAAATTTTGTTAATTTAGAGAAAATTATTTTTCGAAATATTTTCTTTGATTATTAAATATATAATTTTGTTGAAACGAATGTTTTCTTTGATTCAATTAAATTATGATTCACTCAAGCATGTTTTATTTAAAAGAAAGAAAGTTTAATTGAAACAAAAATTTTTTATAGCAGTAAAATAATTTTATTTTATAAATAATTTTTATTTTAAAGAAGTTAGCTTCTTTAATTTCTATTTGTTTATTTATTTATTACTTCAATGTCTATAAACCTTTTTTTAATTTCTGTTTTTTAATCTTTTCTCTTTTCTTGTAAACTACACAACTACTTTTTGTATTTTTAATTTTTTTATTTGGACCAAATTTTTTATTGATTCAGAGTAACTTTTTTCTTTGATTAAAATAAGTTATTATTGTTGAAATTGTTTTATTGAAATAAGAGAAAATTAAATCTTTAAATTCTGTTAGGAAAAATACTTTTTTTAATCTAAAAATACAAAATAATAATTGGAAATAATTATATTATCAATTAAGTAATAAATTAGTCTTAATTGTAATTAATAATAGTAGCAATAATAATTTATAATAAATATTTCGTATGAATTAAGTATTTTAGTCCTTTTTATTCCGAAATAATAATTAATAAGATGAAAATTTAATTATTAGTTTATTTATTAATTGAAGATCATTAACAACAACATTAATAATTCAAAACAATTATTTTGTAATAATTATAAGTACATTAGGCATTTTGATAACAAAGTAATTGATAATATTTTAATTATTAATTTATTTATTTTCTATAATAATTAAGAATAACAATAATACTTGATAACAATTTAATAATTAATTAATTAAATAATTAATAATAACAATAACACTTGATAACAATTTATTAATCAATTAATTAAATAATTAATAATAATTAAAAAGTAGAATTTATCATTCGGTAAAAAATTATTTTAGCTGTAAAACAAATTAATAATAATTGTCAAGAATTTTATTATTAATTAATGAATTTATTTATTAATAATAATTCTTATTAATTTTATTGTTAACTAATAAATTTATTTATTTAATTGCTAATAATAATTTAATTTTAATTTTTAATTAATAATTTAATTTTTTTGTCGACTAATAATTTTATTTATTTATTTAATTACTGATAATAATTAAATAATTAATTTATAAAACATTCTGATTCGACCTGCAGAATTTTTCCTTTGTCACCAAAAAAAAAAGAAGATTATTTCTTATAAGGAATGAAAGTTGATTTATTTTTTCCCCCAAAATGTGTGATATTGGGAATAATATATAATTTTTTCTCCTTCATTCATTTGTCGAAACCGAAGTGAAATATATATATTTTCCTGTTTGCAAAAACGTAATTGTGGCTATTGACTACCGCGAATCATGATAATAGTTTCGAAGTAACGATACTTATCAATAACGAAGGAACGCGATGGTTGTTAAACTGTTTTTTTTTCACTATACTATCTCCCTTTAGAGAAGTTACTTTTCTTGATATATATTTTCCTTGAAATGTAACGATGGTAAATTATTAAATCATGAAAACGGCCTGGAAGCTACAGATAATTGAAAAATTTTCTATAATTTGCAGTCTGCAGTTCATTCACGCCTTTCGAATATCTACTTATTTGCTTTGATGAGAAGAACAAAAAAAAAAAGGAAAAGAATTTTTTTTCTTTTGTTAATTGAAATGTATAACTCGCGAAATTGCATTGCCACGTGTAAAAATTTCTTTCAATGTATATTAAATGATTGTGTGTTCGTGTGTTTTTTTTTGTTTCCTACATTAGTTGTGAATTTAATTTCGTGAAAATTGAGACAATTTACAGTGCTAAGAATTTTTACTCAATTTTAGTTATGTTTTTTAATAAGCAATAAAAATTACTTTTTGGGGTGAATAATTTTTTATTTTTGGTCTTTATTAAAAAATAAAGACACTATTTCCATTATTTTTTAGAACTTCCACTACTTTAAATTAGCTTGTACTAAAAAATAATATTCTCAAAAATTGTGATCAAATTCTTGAAAAAAATTATTATTTTCTTATTTTTATTACTATTTTCAAAAAATATTCGAAATTCAATTATTTTCAGAATCTATACTATTTTTGTGAAATGTCGCAAAATAATTAAATTATTTGAAACAAAATTCATAAAATTCATCCAAAATACAAATAATTTTCAAAAAAAAAATTAAATTCCCACAGAAATTCAATTAGTTTAAAATAGCATTTAAAAAAAAAATTTCTAAAAAATCAATTACTTTAGAAAATTTTTATACAATTTTTCACAATAATTCAATTGTTTTCAACAATAATAACATTTTTTACAATAATTCAATTATTTTCACCTATAATAACATTTTTTATGATAATTTAATTTTGAAAAAAAAAATTCATTAAAATTCTAAACAAGATTGCAATTATTTTCAAAAATAATAAAACTCATTGAAGAATTCCGATTATACTTTTCACACTATTTAAAATTCATTAATTGAAAGATTCAATTAATTTTAGAAATAAATTTTTCCACAAAAATTCAATTACTTGAAATAAAATTTTCATGATATTAAAATATTTATATGAAATTTCGAAAAAATTAATTATTTAAAGCAATGTTTTTTATAATTCTTTTAAGGAACTTGATTATTTAAAAAAAGCAACAAAATTTTTTACAAAAGTTCAATTATTTTTAAACATTTTAATAAAATGTTTCGTAATAATTCAATTTTTTAAAATAAATAATAAAATTCTTTTCACAAAATTCCATTATTTTTGAAAATTTTTATAAAATTTTTTGCAACTATTAAATTATTTTCATAAATAATAAAATTTTTGGAAAGATTTTAATTATTTTTAATAGAATTTTACTGGAATTATTAAAAAAATGTAATTATTCTTAAAAATTTAATTTCAATTCTTCGAAAAAATCAATTATTTAAATAAATGCTTTTTTTTAATTCTTTGGTAGAATTCAATTATTTACAAAAATATTAGAATTTTTTACAGGAATTCAATTATTTGAAAAATTTGTTAAAAATTGTTGGATAGAAATTTATTATTTTAAATACCTACAATTGTTTTTAAAATAATTTGATTATTCTTTTAGATTTTAATAAAATTCTTTCCTAAAATTTCATAAAATTATTTACATAAATAATTTTTCAAAAGAAATCAATTATGTTGATAAATAACAATTCAATTATTATCAAATTTTTCAGTAAAATCGTTTCATAAATCATTTACTTTACTATAATGTTAATTAAATTTTTTATATAATTCGATAATTCTTTTAGATTTTAATAAAATTCTTCCAAAAGAATTCAATTATTTTCATAAATAATAAAATGATTTTTAGGAATTTATTTATTTTGCAAATAATTTAATTAATTACCACACAGACATTTAATTATTGCCAAACATTTTTAATAGAATTCGTTGCAAAATTTAATTATTTTGAAAAACTTTTTGTAATCTGTAATTCAATGATTTTCAATATAAAATAGAATAATTTTTATAACTTTTCTAAACGAAATGGAATTTTTTAATAAATTTTTTTTTAAAAATCTTTGTAAGAATTCAATTCTTTTCTTGATTTTCAATATCTTCATTATTTTTATAATATTTCCAAAAACAGATTTAAATTTTTAAATAAATTTTATGTATAAAAATCTTCGCGAGAATTTAATTCTTTTCATGAATAAAAAAAATTCCTCATGAATTCAATTATTTAAGTTAAAATTTGCTTAAAATTAGTCGAAAGAAATTAATTATTTAACATTTTTGGTACAATTCTTCGCAGGAATTCAATTTATTAGTAGGATAAGAAAAAAAATTTAAATTATTAAAATTTTTATTTTAATTATTAAAAGAAAAAAAATTAGGTAAATGGAAAATAAATTGTAGAATGTAATTTTTGTTAGTTTTGTAAATTTTTTTTTAGTCGGCAAGTTTAATTTTTCGATAGCTATTTTTACTATTTTTTTTAATTTAAAAGATACTTTTTGCCACTTTTTTTAAAATTAATTACCCATAGTGCTAAGTCTGTCAAAGTGAAAGTCAAAAAATCAATATCAGGTTAACGTCACAATAAAAGTGATCTTAAATTTCTAATAAAAAAACTCAGAAAATTCTAAGAATAGAGAGCTTTTATCGTCAATAAAATTCGTTTTTTTTAGAAATTCGTTTTTTATTTATAAATAAAAATTCTTCTTTAGATTTTGTCAGTAAAAAGTGGTATATAAAAGAATTTTCCTATAATTTCCTTTTTAGAAAAGAAAATTATAAACTGAAAGGAATGTCGAAGAAAAAGTATAGGGAAAAAAAGTTGTTGGTCACTTTAGCGACGGCAACTTGAATTTTTTTCTACAACATTCTGTCCATTAGCTGGATAAGATCTTCTCGAGCATCGTAAATGGCTTCTGAATATGATTTCTGTAAAGATGTTTTTTTTCACCTATCTACTTATAAACCAATTTCAATTACATAACCGAGGATAATTAACTAATGCGTTAAGAGAATAATGGATCATGTACAAATATAATATAACGTGTTTTATTTGCGGTTTCTTTAAAAGTAATTAATTTTTTGTAACGATAATTTATTTTAGTTAATTATTTTAATTTAAATTACGTTTTAAATTTTTTTAATTAATTATCGAACCTGTATTAATTACATAAATAATTTTTTAATATTAATGTTATAATGTTAATGTATATATAAATAATAATAATAATAATAATAATAATAATAATAATAATAATAATAATAATAATAATAATAATAATAATAACACACAAAAAAATATTCACCTGGAACAGCTACAAATTTCGCTAGATTAGTCAAATGTTTAGTTGTTTTAGTTAAAAGTTAAAATCTTCGCTATTTTAGCGAAACTTATCGCTGTTCCAGATAAAAAATTTTTTCGTGAATAATAATATAATTAATTTTTAAGTTTTTGAAATTAATTATTTTGCATAATAAAAAGCTCTAAATCCGCGGCTTTTTTATTTTATTTAATAACAAAAAACTGTTTTTACCAAAAGGAAAATATTAAAATTCAAATTTTTAATAAACAAAAAAAATTGAAATAAAATAAAAAAATTTTCCAGTGGAAGATAATGTTTAAAAGATCATTATAAAATTTGGTGATTTTTTCCTTATTAATAACATCTTTTTTCTCCCTTTTGTGTATAGATTAATTTTCGGCCCCCCTTTAAAAAGGACCTTTCTTTTTCAAAAGTTTGGAATTTTTTATTTTTTTTCCTTGATCTGGTGAGCGAAAATTTTTCCCTTAGCCCATTAAGATGATCAATCCTTGTTTGTTTAACCTTTTTTTTTCTTTTTCTTTTTCATGTTCTCGTTCGCCTTCTTGTATAGTTTTAGAAACATTAACCAAATGGACTTTTGGAGAAAAATTATACCGAAAATCTTTCTCGAGTCCCTCGAGGCTTTTGTTTCTGAAAGTTAAGCGGAAAAGACTCGTGAAATCGAATTTCCTGCTCTGGACCAGCAGTTGTCGATTAGTTTATATATGTGTGTATGTAGGTATAATAGAAAGTGGAAGCATTTCAGAAGAATGTTTATGGGCTTTGTTTGAAACGTGTCTAAACGATTAGCAAAAATGGTTAATGGTATGGTTTTAAATGTAGATGAATTTTTCAATTTTAATCACCTTCTGTGTGAAAGTGTTGTAAATTTACAAAGTTTGTTAACTGTTTTTTTTTTAATTAAGCAAAATAATTTCTTTTAAATTCATAAAGAAAAAAATAATTTGATTCAATAAAAATTGCGTTTCAGTCAATTAAAAAATTTGTTTAATTCAAATACATAAATGTGTTTTGAATTGAAAAAGTTTTTTAATTTTTAATTATTTTTCATAATTGAATTTAGTAATAAATAATTATAAAAAAATTTAATTATTTTTCAAATAATTCTAGTTTTAAAAAATTGTAGTTAAAAAAATTGTCGTGACTAACATTGAAAAATTTTAAATAATTGTCGATGGTAAATAATCATAATTTAAAAAATTGGCATGTTTTATAAAATTGCAGGCTTCTTCACACTCATCTACTAAAAACTATTTGACTTCCTTTTTTTAGAATTGTGCCACTAAAAACTACATTTTTTGATTTTTCTTTGTTACAATTTGCACAAATTCATATTTGCTGGAAGTTAAAATAAAAAAATAATTCTAACAAATTTTAATAAAATTCTTAAAAATAATTCTATTTTTTCAAAAAAGTTTCGAAATTTCATATAATTTCCAAATGCTAGTGTTTTAATAAAAAATTTCCTAATTGAATTCATTTATTTTAAAATGTTATTATTTGTTTCTTTGCAAACATTCAATTATTTTCATAAATAATAAAAGTTCAAAGGAATTCAATTATTTTAAAATGTTATTATTTATTTCTTTGCAAACATTTAATTATTTTCATAAATAATAAAAGTTCAAAGGAATTCAATTATTTGAACACAATTTTTATAAAATTCTTTGCCAAGAATATCATTATTTTAAAAAAAATTCTTCTTAGGAAATTCAATTATTTTTATAAATAATAAAACTTGTCGCAGAATTTCAATTTTTTTTTAGTTAAATTTTAAATAAGTTCCTCAAAAAATTCAATTATTCTAAATAAATAAAGAATTTCAATTTTTTTTAGTGAAATTTTAAATAAGTTCCTCAAAAAATTCAATTATTCTAAATAAATAAAGAATTTCGATGTAAGAATTCAAATATTTTTATAAATAATAAAATTCTTTTTAGGAATTCAATTAATTTTAAAAATTTTAATGCAATTATTTGTAGAAATTAAATTATTTTCAAAAATGTTAACAGAATTTTTTATACGGATTGAACTTTTTTCATAAATAATACAATTTTCTCTATAATTTAATTATTTCCAATACAATCTTCATAAAATTTTTCGAATAAAATCAATTATTTAAAAACAATTTTTTGAAATTCATAGCAAGATTTTTAATTATATTCATAAATAGGTCGCAAAATTTCATTTACTGTTAAAAGAAATTTAAATTAATTCTCCGAAAAACGCAATTATTATTAAAAATTCTAAAAAAAAGTCTCTGAAAGAATTCAATTATAAAAATGTTAATTAATTATGTGACTGATTTAATTTTCTTTTCAATAGTTAAATTTTTTCGTTGATCCTTTTAATAAAAATTGATTTAAGAATTAATAGTTAATATTTTGGATTATAAATTAAAAAATATGTGCGTTATATTTTGATTTTTTCTAGAAATAATTGAATTTCAAAAAATTTGAAATTAAAGTCTTTGAAAATTTTAATTGTCTTTTAAAAAGTAAGTATTATTCAGATTTTTATTCATACAATAAAAATTATTATTTTAGTATTTTCTCAAAAAATAATTAAAGTTTTGCACAATTTTTAATAGAAATTGCAATCAAAAAAGTTTATTCAATTTCCGATGAATCACAGTTGTAATTTTAGGAAATTGTTTCAATTCCAAAAGATTTAACACAGTAATGATTTAAAATATTTTAATCCCTATGGAAAAATAAATAATTATTTAAATATTTATTTAACAAAAATTATTCATGTTTCGAGTGTATTTTAATATGTAAATTATGACAAAACTTAGTACTTTGAAAAATTGCAATTTTAAAATATTTTAAAGACAGTTAAATTCTCGTAAATAATTTAAAAAAATTAAGTTCTATTTCCAGTTTGGAAATAGAGTTTGGAAATTTTGTCAAATTTAATTGAAATAAATTTTATGTTTTACAGAATTTTTTTCTACTTTTGAAAATTATTTTGAAACAAAATCGAATTTTCGAAGAATTTTTAATTAAAATCTGGAAAATTATTGAATTTTGTAAAAATTTAGATTTAAATTTATTAGCATAGTATAAAAAACGTATTTTTTTGTTGAATAAAAATTAGAAAAAAAATCGGGGAAATAAAGTGCTGAATCAAATTTTTGAGAATTTTTTCAAAACGAATTTTTTAGTCGACAAATTTATTTTTCCAATGTAGCTACTTTTTTTTACTATTTTTTTCACTACTTTTTCCATCTTAAAACCATACTTTTTGCTATGTTTTAAAAATTAATTATCGAGTTTAAAGCCTGAATTTTTCCACATGTTAGTAATTGTAACTGCCTGTTTGTACATATCATTTATACCGCACAAGTGTTTCTCAAAATTTTTCAATAATAATAAATCTCAATTTTAATTAATTTTCAAGTGGCAAATCGAAAGATTTATCGCTTGGAAATTAATTAAAATTTTCTGTTTCTTTTTTTTGTATATTATTTCCAAATGGGTGGGAATAAAAAGATTGTTGACCTTTTTTTTGTTTTCAAAGAGATTCACGAAATAAAATGAGAAAATAATGTATATGAACAACACGTCTTTTTGAATCTGAACGAAAAAGTAGAAAAATTACGAGAACAAAATCAGGCCGTGACGAATAAGCCAATGGCGCCAGGTCGTTCCGACTCATTATAAAATTCTCTCCGGATAGCCGAAATCAACTACTTTTATATATATAACATTATATTATTCACCAGAAAGAGGCGACTCTCGGTTTCTTCTATTTTTTGAAAAGATAATTTCTCAAATCCAAATTTTTAATGGAATATCTGTTCCAATTATTGTTTATATTCTCAAAAAATTTAAATTAACTCTTGTCAAGAATTCAATTATTTAGATACATAACAACATTCTTTGGAAGAATTCAATTATTCTTATAAATAGTAAAATTGTTTGCAGAAGTTAAATTATTTTTAATTCCTTTTTGAATCGAATTTAACAAAAGAATTCAATTATTTTCTTGAATTTGCAAAAATCCATTGAATCAATTCGATTATTTAGTAAAGTCTTTGCAAACATTCAATTCTCGAAAAAATAATTCTAAATGTGATTTAATCTCATAAATTTGATTATTTCTTAGATTGTAAAATTTATTTAAAAAATTCCAATTATTTTACAAATTTAAAAAAAAATTTAAAATAGAATAGTAATTTTCGTAAAATATTAAATTATCTTCTGTAAAAATTAAAAAATGACTATTTATAAAAATTTTATTATGTCAATTTTTTAATAAAATTTCATCACTGAAAAATTCAGTAAAATTTTTTCCAATTTTTAATCAAGTTTGTCGATAAATTCATTTATTTTCCAAACATCTAATAAATTCTGAAAAAGAATTAAATTATTTTGAAAAATAGTAAAATTCTTCACAAGAATTAAGTTATTTTTATAAATAATAACAATTTTTTTTGACCAATAAAGTATTTTATTATAATTTTTAACAGAATCGATTAATTTAAACACTTGAAAGACATTCTTCATAAAATTCAATTACTTTCAAAATTTTCAAATTCAAATTATTAAAGAAAATAGATTATTTAAAGAAAATTCAAAGAAACTCTTCAAAAGAATTTAATCTGGATTTTGAAAACTTTTAATAAAATTCTTCGAAAAAATTCAATTATTTTCATTGATAATAAAATTCTTCATAGGAATGGAATTATTTTTAATTAAATGGTACTAAAATTTCTAGAAAGAATACAATTATTTTTAAAAATATTAATTAAATTCAATTATTTAAAAAAATTCTGATAAAATTCATGGAAACAAATTCAATTATTTTGATGAATTATTATAAAATCCTCGTAAAGAATTCAATTATTTTTATAAGTAAGAAAATTCTTCGGAAGATTAAAATATTTTCATAAAAATTAAAATTGTTTAGAGAAATTCAATTCTTTTTCATACAATTTCTATGAGAGAATTCAATTTTATTATTTTTACAGATAAATAGAAATTTCATAGGAATTCAATTATATAAAAAAAAATTAATAGGCATAATTCGCTTCAAGAATTAAATATTATTTTTAAATACAATTTTAAGTGGATATTTGAAAAATGTGATTATTTTTCAAAATTTAGTTGAAAGTCTTCAATAGAAATGAATTATGAATGTTCAGAAATTTTGAAGAAATTAATCGCAAAAATTCTATTTATTTCTAAAAATTACAATAAAATTCGTTGCAAGGATTTAATTATTTTCATAAATAACAAAATTCTTCCGAAGAATTCAATTATTATTTTAGTAAATAATAAAAATCTTCCAAGGAATTTAATTCTTTTTATAAGTAATAAAATTCTCTAGAGGAATTCAATTATTTAAAAAAAATTAATAAATTTCGTTACAAGGATTCAATTATTTGCATAAATTCTGATAAAATTTTTCGGAAAAACTAAATTATTTTTTTAATTAACAAAACTCTTCGCAGCAGTTCGATTATTTTTAATAGTATTCTTGTAAAATTTTTCAACAGAATACATTTATTGTTTAAAATATTTAATAATATTTTTCTATCGAATACAATGATTTTGAAAAAAAAAATTCTTTCAAAACGTTGAATTATTTTCAAAACTTATGTTAAAATTTTTTATAATAATTTAATTATCTTTATCAATTGCAAGATTTTTTGCAAGAGTTTTTATAATTTTTATGAGATGTATTAGGTATAAAATTGAAAAAAATTAAAGAAAACAATGATTAAAAAAGTTGTGAAACAAAAAACAACTTCTAACTTTAAACTACAAACATAGATACATAACATAGATTTTATCATTTTTTTTAATAATAATTCTAATATAAAATATTTTTTTCTACTGTTTCAGGTGAGTTAAAAAACATGTTTCCTATCGATTTGATTGCGTAAGTAAAATATAATTATTACGTTTATTTATTTATTCAATAATTATACGAAACAAATTTTTTCAATTTAACAGCATATGTGATTGTTAAGTTCTTAATGGTAATTTTTTTGATGAATTTGTCTCTTAAAATATTTAATCAATTGATCTGAAATTTTGTACGAAGGTCTAAAATACAATAAAGAAGGGCAGTGATGTGCAAAAGTTTGTATATTTTAAAAATTAATTATTACAAATTGCTTTAAAATTATCACTTGTCATGGTCAATTCTAATCAATTTGTCGTCTTTGCAGATTTCAAAGTGTATTATATTTTATTTTTGAACTATTAAAACTTTTCCACCGAACTGACCTTTTTTATCACCCTTTAGACTTTCTCACAAAATTTCAGCTCAATTTATGAAACCTTAAGAAAAAAGTTTTGAATTTGAAAATTTTGAAAACATTCATAAAATTTTTCATCAATTTCTCTCGAGATTGATGAAATTAATATTGAAATGTCCGCACCCCAATTTCAAGGTCATTCTAAAACGGATATTGACGCGTAAGAGAGTTTATCGACGTAAGATTATTGAATTATAAAAGTATGAGGTCCGATTTTCGTCATATGTACACATATATGTATAGGAACCTATACAGATTGAAGAGATGAGGGTCTGACGCTTCGTCCATTGTCGGCCTTTATCTTCCCGCGTCAACAATAAAAGGATAGCATTTGTAATGGCTTTTAATTACTTCATAATGAGACCATGATTTAGCTTCTTTTACCGGCGCCTATATAGGTTTAAAAAAAAAAAAAATTTCCATCCAGCAAAAAAAAGAAAAAAGACGAAGAATCCTTATCGAAAATTCGTATAGCTTTAATCTCTTTCTCTAAACTATATCGCCATCTGTAAAACACCTGCGCTCTTATGTTTATTCATAAATATATTTCTTATCATAAGAGTGAAAAAATACGAGCCGAGAAATTAAAATCCGAATAATAAAGTGATTTATTTTATATGAAAAAATCTCAAAGGGTATTTTTAATTAAAATGAATAAAAATTTTTGTTTATTCCTCCTTTTTCTGATTAATTTAATTATTTTTTATTTTTAATTCTTTTTTCTTTCATTTTTAATTTTTTCTTGTTTCTTTCATTTTTTCTTTTTTAACTTTTTTTATTTTTTCCTTTTTTACAATTTTTTCTTTGACTAAAATAACCCATCACTTGTGTTTTATCAAATAAATTTTTATTTGTAACAAATTATTTTTATTTAATTCAATTAAATGTGGTATTTATTTTTCAAATACTAAAGTCATAGATTCAAAATTTTAAATACAAGTTGTTTATTAAAACACTGTATTTATTTAATAAATATTATTTGATTGAAATGAATTTTTTTTTATAATATCAGGGAATTTAAGGAAAAGTGAAGAATTTTTATTAAAAGTACAGGAATAAATTAAATTTTTAGAATGAATAAATTTATTTACTTAAATATTTCGAAATTAATTGAATTTTAAAAGAGTTACATTTACAATTTTTACAAGTAGATTAACTGCAAAAGGTTTCAATTTAGGATTTGAGAAAAATTTAATTTTGAATGAATTTAATTGGAAATTTTAATTCAATTTTTTAATTTTTAAGGTAATTTTTTAAAAATACAGTTGATTAATTATCAAAAATAAAGTGTTTAAAGAAAAATTTTAATTAAGAGCACTAAAAAAATTAAATTATGGAGAAGTTACAATTGCAGAAATTTAATTATTTTCAAAAATTTTAATGAATTTCTTGGCAAAATTTCAATTTTTTAAATAAATTTCAATATCTGCCATAATAATAAAAAAATTTTTATAAAAAATTCAATTATTTAAAAAAAGGTTTACGAAAATTCTTCACAAACATTTAACTATTTTCATAAATAATAAAAGTTCTCCAGGATTTCAAAAAACTACCAATTTTTTATAAGTTTCTTTGCAATAATTTTTTTATTTTCGCACAAATAATTAATTTTTTTCAGAAATTCTGTTGTTTTCATTTTTTATAAATAACAAAACTAATCACAGAATTTCAACTATTTTTAATAAGATTTCCTCGAAAAAAATTATTTTAAAAAATTTTATTATATAATTCGTTCAAATAGTTTAATAAAAAAATTTTTTTGATAAAATTTTTATCAGATCGCAGTTTTAAAAATCATTGAATTAGTTAATAAATTAATAAAGCTTTGAAGTCAACAATTTTTAAAAATCTGAATTTTTTATACTCTTAAAATTTTAACTAACAATTCTGTAGGATTATTTTTTTATAAACTTTAATTGCATTTTTTTTTGGAATTATTTCAAGTTTTTGTTTTCTAACATACAATAAATCAAAAAATTTCTAAATAATCGAACGTTTGCAAAATTGAATTCTAAAGAAATGGATTTGAAAAATCTTAAATAACTTTTTCGAAGTATATTAAAAATTATTGTTTTAAATAAGAATTTTTATTCAAAATTCTAGAAAATTATTTAATTGAAATTATGAAAATAATTTTGAACATGTGACAGTATCAATAATCTTATAAAAATAAAATAATAATTTTATCACTCTACCATCATAAATTATTACTATAAATTTCGACAATTATCATAAATTTTTTTTTTAAATCATTATTTTCTAAATTTTTCATAAGAATTTTTCCAAAAGTTCAATTTTTTTCTAAAATTTATAGATAAAATTCTTCGTAACAAATTTGGTTATTTTTATGAATTGTAAAATCTTCGTCAAGAATTCAATTCTTTTTTAAATACAATTTTAGGTAAATTTTTTTAAAAATATAATTATTTTCTAAAATTTTAATAAAAGCCTTCGAAGGAGATGAATTGTAAATTTTCATAAATTTTTATGAAATTTTTGGCAAAAATTCAATTATTTCCTGAAATTATAATAAAACTCTTTTGAAGAATTCAATTATTTTCATAAATAACAAAATTCTTTCGAAGAATTCATTTTTTAGTTTGATAATAATTATTATAATTATTATTTTAATTTTCATTCCAAGAAATTTAATTCTTTTCGCAAATATAATGAAATTCTTTAGAGGAATTCAATTAATTAAAAAGTAATTAATGAAATTCGCTGCATGCGCTAAATTATTTTGATAAATAATAAAATTATTAGCAGGATTAAAATATTTTCATGATTAATAAAATGTTTCGGAAGAATTCAATTATTTTCAATACAATTTTAAAGAAATTTCTCCAAAGAATAGAATTTAATTTTAATTTTATTATTTTTACAGAGAAAAAATTTTTTTAACAAAAATCCAATATTATACTAAAAAAAATTTAGGAAAATTCGTTACAAGAATTTTTATTTCTAAATTTAGTTTTAAGTGAATTTTTTAAAACTTGTGACTATTTTTCAAAATTTTATTAAAATTCTTCGAAAGCAATAAATTACTAATTTTTAATAATTCTTTGCAAGAATTCAATTATTTTTTTTTTATTCACTTTTAACTTAAGTGAATTTTTTTCAAAATGTTATTTTTTAAAACTGTATTAAAAGTCTTTGCAAGAAATTGAAATATAATTTTTAAAAGTTTTGATGAAATTTTTCGCAAAAATCCAATTTATTTTCAAAAAAGACATTAAAATTCGTTGCAAGAATTCAGTTCTTTGTGAAATGAAAGTTTTGAACGTTCAAATGACGGAAATATTTTTTCTGTTCCAATATTTTTAAAAATTGCTAAACCGAAAAGAAAAAGTATTATAATTCAATATTTATTTAGTTAAAAATTATTATCTTAATTATAAAAAACAATATTTTGTAAGCAAAATTCAAATTTAAAAAAGTAATAAAAATACCGTTCAGTTGAACGTTTAAAACTTTAATGATACAATTCTTTTCGTAAATAATATTTATATATATATATATATGTGACGCGATATGAAGAAAGGGACCTTAGAAGCAAACAATTATAGGTTATGTTTGCAATTTTTTAAATGAAAACACAAAAAGATGATCAAATGTTAATGTGAATCATTAACATTTTAGTTTTTATTATAACTGAAATATTTAATAAACACTGATTTTAATTTGCAAAAACAAAACAAAAATTAACAAACAATAAAAAAATTAACAAACAATACCAAGTTAACAAACAATTAACAAAAAAGTAACACTAACATAACCTTAAAGTGATTTGCTTCTAAGGTCCCTTTCTTCAGCTCGCGTCACATATTATTTGCAAGATTATTTGTGTAATCTTTTCAGTAAAACCTTTTTTATTTCTGCAATGATGAAAATTACAATTTTGATTTGGTTTTCAATTAGATTTGGGTCTTTTTTTCTCTTATCGAGACGAAAAAGAATTAGTCCTACAATAACATTGTTACAACTTAATTCCAGAACGTCTGTGAAATGAATATCCCCATGAAAGTGTGAGAACACAGATTTAAGATTTAGAAACTGTCAAATTAATTTGTTCCCGGTACCAAAAGAATTTGGTAATAGTCTTGTTTTAAATTTTTATCGGTGAGATCGACAAGTCTCTCGGTGAGTTTATATGTATATAGTGAATCTCTGGTTGTAACCGCGTTGTGGACCTCAAAGTTTAAATAGAGGTGGCGATGAGTACGAGGACGACGGCGCCAACTGATCCTTTGAACTAAAGCCGCGAAAGTCTCGTCTTCAGGTAGCCACAGACGCATTAGTCACTCCCTTCTTCTTCTTCTTCTTTAGCTTCTTTCTCATATATTCACTCCATCTTTCTTTTTAAGGCCCCCCCAAAGTATTATTCTTGTGTCCAGTGTGGGAGAGCTGCTCGGGGATCTAAATGAGTTGCTCAGAATCCTTAATAGATCTATGCGGCGAACGCGTGTCAACCATACAATGGCTGTTTTTTATTCTCCTTTCTTTTTTCACTTCCCACTTCTTTTTTACTCCTCCAGCATTCTTCTTCTTCTTTTTTTCTCTTTAAATTTATTGCTGTTAATCAACAACCTCTCAAATTTATACCCAAAGAGACTGCGGGTCCTGAAAAAAAAAGAATGCTTTTGAGAAAATCATTATTGGTTTATCGTCCGTGAAACTTGTGTATAATTTATCTTGTAGAACATCTTTTTATTCTATCTTTAATTTCATCATCTTTAATTGTAATTTGTACTACAGGATTTTGCTTTTGTTGGAAATAATTTTCACCAAAGGGAATAATTTCATTTGTTTTCTGATTTTTTTCGGGTGTTAACTTGGTGTTCATAAATTTGTTGTCGTGTCTTTATATTATCTTATCTTTTTATTAAAAGCATTTGCTTTACAGTAAATCCTCTATTTTCACTTTGGTGTAAGCTTGTGGTCAAATAGATTCCTAAACCAAATTCCGATTCTAATTATTATAATCCAACTGGTGAGTCAAAATTCGTGAAATTTTCATGAAAAATAATGTTCCTAAAGTTTCGGACGTTCAAATGAACGACACTATTTTTGTACTTCTTCTAATTGCTTCCTCATACTGAGGAAGTATTGTACTACCAAAATTTTTCGACTTCGATTTTTTGACATATCTTTATGTTATTTGACCTCAGGAATTCAAAAATGACATTTTTACAAAATGTCATTCCGTATGTGTGTTTGTGTGTGTGTGTAAACATCACATTTTCATAAATATCTCCAAACTATGAAGAGCTTTTGGACTGAATTTTTTTTTAAATTGTAGGTCTCATCTGCGGACATAAAATGAGAGTACTTTGAGACAGATTAATAAAGTTTAACTATATATTTTTTTGGTTTTTAATTTTTCAAAAAAACGTTTTTTGCCCATAACTTTAAAAAAATTTTAGGACACCTATGAATGTTTTTCTGTAATTTTGTAGAGTTTTTTTAGATGCATCTTTTGAGCCCTTAATGAACATTTTTCGTCCATATTCACTAGAGATATTAAACTTTTAAAAATCAAAAATTTTGGAAAATAAGAGTTTTTTGAATATTTTGTTGAAAAATGTAGAAATAACTTTAAAACTATCATTGTCATCTTGTGGAGTATTAAAAAACGCTTCGATTGAGCTATTTTTGAAGCTAATTCGATTAGAAATAAAGAAGTTATTCATATTTTAAAAAACAGAAATTGTGATGGAAACTTAAAAAAAATTTTTAATGTGGAACTTGAATTTTTAATTAAGTAAAGAGAAAAAATTATTACAGCAATTGAGAATAATTGTTCAAAATGTATATTTTATTATTATTAACATCTCTATGAGGAAGCAAAGTGTTCATGAAATGATCACCAAAATTATAACAAAAATATATAACTTGGCAGCGGTTTTTGTATTTTGTTTCCAAAAAAATTATGTTTTAGATTAAAACAAATTAATTCTAAACTAAACATTGTTTAATTTCAATTATTTTTCTTTTTTAGATAATAATTTTTTGAAAAGACTTGAAGTGAAAAAATATTTCGTTCATTTGGACGTTCGAAACCACGTGAAAAATAGAAAGTATTTATTTTAAATCGAAATGTAGAAAAAACATTTCTATTTGGCCTTAGGAATGTGTTGACAAAAAAAAGAAATAAAAATATACTATAAAAGTTATTGCAAAATGAATTGTTTTGCAACGTTTTAAATAAAATTTTATTTCTCCTAAATAAATGAACCGATTTAAAAGAGGCAAACGGGAATATAAAGGGGATGAAATATAGTTTTGTTTAAAATTAGAGACTTTTTAAAAAGTTTATTTTATAATAATTATTTAATAAATTTTTTATAAACAAATTATTTTTTTTACTGTTCTGCGCCTTTTAAAAATTTGAAAACAATTTCAACATAGAATTAATACTGTAAGAAATCAAAATTCGTTTAGAAAATTTATCAGCGACTATTATTGTATTATTTAAAAAGTTACAATGAAAATTATATTGCGCGCTCATAAATTTTCTCAACAAATTTTGATTTCTGATAGTTTTAATTCGATGTTGAATTTTTTTTCAAAATTTTAAAAAGGCGCACAACAGTAAAAAAATAATTTGTTTATAAAAAATTTATTAAATAACTATGAAAAATAAACTTTTGACCCAAATACGTTTTTTGTAGATACAAAAATAAAAAACGCTCATACTGAATTGATCTCGAAATATGAATTATAGTATTACTTTTGACTGTAGTATGTAATAGACTCGATCATTTAATCGATTAGTTATAAAGTTTTCTAAAACTAGTATAAATTTAAAAAACTAGTAAAAAAAAATATTTTTGAATTGAATCACCGATATCTATTGGAAAAAATTTCGCCAATTTCTAGTACAGAGTAATGCTATGATATAAATTCTAAGTTTTGGTTTGACAAGAGAATCGCTTCTTGTTTTTTTTACACGTAGAGGAAATTGACACGTTTCCCTCTTTTGATAATGCAAGGCAAGTAGAAAATGCAGACCATTCGAATTGAGTATGTTCTTGAGGATTTTATGTCCCTCGTAAATCGATCACTTGTGCGGGATTTTACTCAAAAAGGCTGATCTCTATATTCTTAAATTCTAGTTCTGCTATTTCTACTGGTTTTTTTTTTTCAGTGATCCAACTAGTCGAGTTTAGTTTTTGATTGAAATTCTACACTGAAAAATTTATTTGATTCAAATAACCGATTATTTGTCTATAATCAAATAAATATTTACTTGAATCAAATAATTTTTATTTGAATCAAATAAATTTTATTTGAATCAAATATTTCAGTATTTGAAGCAAATACTAATTAATTCATTCAAATAAAAATTATTTGATTCAAGTAAATATTTATTTGATAATAGTCAAATAATCGGTTATTTGAATCAAATAAATTTTTTTTCAGTGTAGTTCTCACAAAAATAGTAATATAGAATTCTAAAAAACAAATTTATTCATTATAGAGAAAATTTTTTCTTGAAGCATCAAATTAATGGCAAAAATTTAAATCAATTTATGATTTAATCTACATCTGTTGTAAGTAAATAACGATAAATTAAACATAACGACCGAAAAAACTCGTATTAGGCACTTCACAAAGTTGCAAAAACTTACATTCTATATTTTTTCCCCTGACTTTTCCCTAATTATCATAAAAAATATTTTTTTCATTCCTATTCTCTAATAAATTGAATTTCTACTGAAATTATATTATAATAATCGACATAATCTGCCCTCGCCTGAAGTTAAAGTTGTTTTATTACAATGTTTTGTTTTGTATAGTTTAAATTGAAATGTAAAAAAAAGAAAAGTTAACTTGTAAAAATGTGTAGTGTTTTAATTTGTTAACTTCCTTAAAAATTAAATTTTGAATAATATTCTTCAAAAATTCTAGAAAACTAATTGAATTTTGGAAGACTTGCAGTTAAAATTTTCAATTATTTCGAAATTTTACGCAAATAAAGAACAATAATTAGTTAAACATTTATTTTACAAAAGTTATTAAAATTATAAAAATCTAATTTGGAAATTTTTACAAAATTAGGTTTTTAAAAGCTAGTAATTAAATTTTTTTAAAGAAAAACGTACTTTAATTTACAGTAATAATTTTAACAAATTGAAACAATTGGAAATTCAATAAAATTTTATATTTTAAAGAATTATATTTTTTCCTTTTTAAAAAATGTCTATAAATATAATTATATTTTTGAAATCATGTCATTTTATGAGTTTACAAAAATTATTCTATTTAAATAATTTAATTCTTATAGTTGAGTTCTGATAGGAATTTATTTAACAAAAAAATTCCAGTTAAAATTTTAAAAACTGATTGAATATTTAAACCGTTATAACAGGAATTTTAGAAATTAATTAAATTTTAAAAGGTTTTTAAATTAAATTCCTTGAAAATTTAAGGGAAGCAAAAGTTAAAAAATCTTTAAAATTTTATTTTAAAAAGTGATTAAAAATGTAATTTTCCTTTAAAAAGTTATTAAAGATTTTTAATAATTTTATTCAAAAATTCTAAAAAAAATCATTGTATTTTGGATGAATTACAGTTGCAAATTTCAGAAATAATTAACTAGACTTTTATTGAAATTTTATATTTATTTTTATAATTATTTTATAGGTATATTTTTTTTTTAGTTTATTTAGTTTTTTTATTGAAATTATTTGAAATTTTAATTCCTTGGGAAAAATAAATATGAATAAGTTTTTAAACTTTTGTTTCATTAAAAGTATTACAGTTTTGAAAAATTCAATTAAAAAAATTCGATAAATTGTTTCTTGCAAAAATTAAACTAAAATTTTTTAAAAACACTTCTATTTCCGAAAATATTTTTAAAAAATTGAATCAATTGAAAATTTTGCCAACTTTTATTGAAATAAATTTTGAATTTTAATTCAAATTACTGTTAGAAATATTTTGACATTTACAATTCGATTTGTTCAAATAATTAAATTTTAGTTATGAAAATAATTGAATTTCTATAAAAAATGTTATTTGTTTGTAAAACTAATTGAATTATTGTGAAAAATAATTAAAATTTTTGTAAAATAATTGATTTTTTCGATATTTGTCTATAAATGCTATTTTAAATTTTAATTGAATTTTAAGTCCTTCAATTGCGAAAGGTTTTAAAAATAATTATACTTCACAAAGAATTCTATTAAAATTTTTGAAAATATAATCGAATATCTGTGAGGTATTTTATTAAAGTTTTTGGAAAATAATTAAATTCCTAAAAAGTATTTTCTTATTTATGAAAATAATTGAATTTTTACCAACGATTTTATTAGAATTTTCTAAAATAATTGAATTTAAAAAAAAAAATGTTTACTTTCAAAAATAATTAATTTTAATTCTTGAATTTGAATTTCATTCTTTTAAAATTTGTTTTATTGAATTCTTATTGAAATTAATAATTATTATTGAACTTAGCAAAGATTAAAATATTTTTTCAGCATTTCGATTTTAAAAAATTACTTTTTATTTTTCGTGAAAATTTCACGAATTCTGACCAATTTGTATATTATTATTATTAGTACTATTAGCATTATTATTTTTATTATTATTATTGATATTATTATAAATAATTTGAAGAGAAAAAAAATTGAAATTATGGGTCTTGATAACTAAATGCTGTAGATATATATGCACTCATCAGCATATAGTAAAAAAAACACTCAATTGAAGAATGTCTCTTTCTGTTATTGCCGCCTTTTTCCAAACTGGAGCACACCCCGCGGGCTAAATTTTGATCGTTGATCGAATGCAAATTGCAAATCAATTGCAAAATCACCTGTCATTTTCTTGGTATGTTACTTCTGTGAATCAATTTTCCCGCAGGCCCTTCGTATAACACTTTCTATTTATACATATATATAAAGAAGGGCCATTCTATTCTTCGCACTGAAATTTTTTTTTCGTATAGAAATTTTAAAGAATATAAAATATTTTCTATTTTCGACTCAAAGGACCACAGTATTTTTCTCTATTATAACTAATATAACTAAAAAGAACATTCTTAATTTGAAAGTATCAAATTGCAACGAATTGATATCAGAAAAATGTGGATTGAATGTAAAATTGATACAAATTTTTAATATGTCAATTTGATTTTTTTTTAGAAAAATGTGAGTGTTATAATTATTAAAACTATTAAGAATAACTGGCTGTCGTATATACCTGTCTCCGACGGGTTTAATATTGCGGTTTTTTTTCCTATTAAATTACAATAAAATTATTTACAGAAAATTAAATTCTTTTAAAAAATTTTATTATAGTTATTGTAAATAATAATATTTTTTTAAAGAATTTTAATAAATTTCTTTGAAATAATGTAATTATTTAAAATAAATTTAATTGAAAATTTTCCAATTATTTGAAACTGTTTGTCGCAGATTTTACATCAGAAATAGTTGCAAATAATGGAATTTTTAATAAAATTTTTGAAAATAATTGAATATGAATCATATTTTTAAAAATATAATTGTTTTTTTAGAGAAATTTCATTAAAATTGTGTTGAAAAGAATTAAATTTTTCCGAAAATTTTATTATTTAAGATAATAATTGATTTGCTGCGAACTATATTTTAATAGCATTTTTCAAAATAATTGAATTTATACAAGGAAAAATCTATTACTTTTAAAAATAATTTTATTCTTCAGATGAATTTTATTATTTATGAAAATAATTAAATATTTGCAACGAAATTTATCGTTTAAATAATTGAATTCCTCTAAAGAATTTTTTTTATTTATGAAAAGAATTAAATTCCTTGGAAGATTTAAATTATTTATCAAAATGATAATTGAATTCTTTTGAAGAAATTTGTTATTTATGAAAATAATTGAATTTTTGTAACAAATTTTACAAATTTTGTTTAAATAATTGAACTCCTCCAAAGAATTTTTTTTATTTATGAAAAGAATTAAATTTCTTGGAAATTTTTTTTTATTTATCAAAATAATAATTGAATTCTTTGGAAGAAATTTGTCATTTATGAAAATAATTGAATTTTTGTAACGAATTTTACAAATTTTGTTTAAATAATTGAACTCCTCCAAAGATTTTTTTTTATTTATGAAAAGAATTAAATTTCTTGGAAATTTTTTTTTATTTATCAAAATAATAATTGAATTCTTTGGAAGAAATTTGTCATTTATGAAAATAATTCAATTTTTGCAACGAATTTTACAAATTTTGTTTAAATAATTGAACTGCTCCAAAGAATTTTTTTTATTTGTGAAAAAAATTTAATTTCTTGGAAGATTATTTTTATTTACCAAAATAATAATTGAATTCTTCAGAAGAAATTTGTTATCTATGAAAATAATTAAATTTTTGTAACGAATTTTATAAATTTTGTTTAAATAATTGAATTCTTCTAAAGAATTTTATTATTTCCAAAAAGAATTAAATTCTTTGCAAGGTTTTTATTATTTATCATAACAATAATTGAATTCTTTGTAAGAATTTTGTTAATTACGAAAATAATTGAATTCTTGCAACAAATAAATAGAATTTTGCGAAGAATTTCATTATAACTTTTGAAAATTTATTTCTTTTAAAGACTTTTAACAAAATTGTGAAAAATAATCATATTTTTCAAAAAGCTCACTTAAAAATGTATTTAAAAAGAATATTCTTGCAACGAATTATACTACGAATTATATAAATTTTTTCATCTACAAAAATAATAAAATCGAATTGTCTCATATAATTGTATTAAAGATAATTGAATTCCTCTGTATAAATTCATTATTTATGAAAATATTTACTCTTGCGGACAATTTTTTTAACTTATAAAAATAATTGAATTCTTGACAAGGATTTTACAATAATTCATAAAAAGTAATTGAATTTGTTTCGAAGAATTTTATCTAAAGTTTGTGAAAATAATTGAATTTTTAAAAAACATGTTTTATTCAAAAACTCGAAAATAAAGATTCAAAAGAATTTCATAAAAATTGTCGAAAATAACTGAATTTATATTTAAAATTTTTTAATTCTTAAAAATAATCGAATTTAATTAATATTTTTAAAAATAATTGAATTATTTTAAGAAATTTTATTAAAAGTTTATTGGCTAGAATTGAATTGTTCTAAAAAATATTATTATTTCTAAGAATAATGAAATTTGTAGGAAAAATATTATTACAATTTTTGAATAACAATAAACAAGATTATTTAATATTAACGTTGGTGAAGTTAAAAACGTTTATAGAAAACGATTTCTGAAAAAAAAATTTTTTTTAAGCAAATTTTTATAAGTTTTTGTAAAGAAAATAGTACATTTATTTCCTTAAATAATGATTTACAAAAAAAAAAAATTTGTGAACAAAAAATTTCATTCTTTTTGAAAGGAAAATAATTTTCTTTCCTTTCAATCGTTGATCATAAACGTTGCAAACTTCACCGACGTTAAATATATAACAATGAAAAAAAAATTTGTTTGATTCAAATAATCGAATATTTGACTATTATCAAATATATATTTACTTGAATCAATTAAATAATGTTTGCTTCAAATACTGAAATATTTTATTCAAATACAATTTATTTGATTCAAATAAAAATTATTTGATTTAAGTAAATATTGATTTGATAATAAATAATCGGTTATTTGAATCAACTGAACTTTTTTTTCAGTTTGTAATCATTAAAAAAATTGTATTTATTCTTGAAAATATAAAATTTTCCAATTTCTAAAATAATTATTTGCCAGAATAATCATAATAATAATAAACTTAATCAAAAAACTAAACTAAAAAAAACTAAAAACTAAACTATTAACTTAATCAATTAACTTAATCAAAAAGCTTAATAATTCTTTATAATGAAAGAAACGGTTTCTACATATTTCATTAGTCAAAAACTCAAAAGTAAAATTCAGATTTAGAGAGTAAATTAGCTATCAATGAAGCTGACAAGAAAAGAAAACCCAAAATTAACATTCTCACAAATAGGATTTAATTTTCCCCCGAAAAATTATTTCCAGAAGAACACGTTCTTTATATACACCAAGAGTTACAAGTTATAATCGTGAACCTCCCAACAACGCCCTGGACCACCTAGGGGTCGTCAGGGGCGTTTATTAGAATGTCCTTGATACGCCCTTGCGCGTGCTGTGAAAAATTGGATGAGAACTGGTAGCAGGCACTATATATAGTATATAAAATTATAAGATTCTATAATACAAACGAAATTTTTTCTTTCATTTACTCACACAGACACACGACGCTATATCACTCAAACACAGAAATATAATTTAAATGTAATTATACCATTTAGATATAACAGCAATTTGTGCAAAGAGAAAATTATATAAACTTTCATCGTAGTACACTTAAATTATAATTGTAAGCAAGCGTAGGCGTGTCAAAACTGCCAGCCCTCTCATGTGTCGAACCATTGGCAACCTCGAGACCAAAAGAGAAAAGGGTCATGACATGACACACATTCAAAGTTTTCAAGTGAAAATAAGGCGATATTTATCGTCAAAAAGTCTGACGGCCTAGGGCTAATTACATTCGGCCCGACGACTAACGAAGCTTCATTAACTCCCAGGAGGCTTCGCTTCGTTAGAAAGGCGTTACACCAAACACGTGCTGAAACTTCAGTTCTGTACATTATAATTTTCGCTCAACAGTATAGAATCTCTGTATTTTGTCCTCGAGATTTTTCAATTTTTTACTTAACGTCTCTTACTTCTTCTTCTTCTTCTTTGATTTGGTAAAAAAAAATTAATACTTTTGGTAAATTTAGTAAAATTAGGAAAAAAAATTAATATATTGTTTTAAGGGGAGGGAATTTTCTGAAAGTGACACTTTTAAATTTCAGTTTTTCAATTAATTCTTCAATTAATTTTCTTCAATTATATGGTTTTTTCTATTAAAACTACTTAATTTCATACTCAAGAGTAAGATTTTTAGGTTGCGCAAAATTAATTCTTAAAAATATTAAAGTTTTTTTTCATTTTAAAAATATTATTGTTGCTCCATTAAATTAATTTTATTTAATTGGCGAGCTTTTCTATTAAAAATTCACGCTAATATCGCGTTCACGAAATCGAAAATAAAATTACACTGCTTAAAAATTAATAATTTGTATATTTTAATACCAAATATATTCAATTCGATGAAAACATAAATGTATTTAAAGTATTTGATTTAATGGTAATTTGGGTTAATTTTTTCAAAGCAATGCAGGTAAATACCAAAAACAAAAGAAAAACTAGCATATTTCAAGGAAAAGGCTTCGGAGATGAAATGCTTCGGAGATGAAAAATAAATTTTCTTTCATATTTGTATACACTAGGGTGCAATTAAAATATGTTTTTAGTAAAATATACAAATCACACTCTCATTTTATACCACCATCGAAATATTCCGTTAAATTTACTTCTACATTCAGTTATTTACTAAAAAGGAAGGCTTCGGAGATGAAATTAATTTTTACTCGGAGAAAAATGTAAATTTCGATTATTTATAACAGCAATAATTTTTCTCCTTTTTGTAGATAAAATATAGGAAAATTTAACGTCAGATTCTCAGCTTTATTTTAATGTGCATTAAACTTTTGTTTAAGATATTTTTAAAGTATAAAATGCGTCAGTAATCATTGTAAAGTAATTTTAACCTAAAACTGAAGACAAAGTTTAAACATTTTTATCAAAAATAAAAGTGAGGTCTACAAATTTTTAAAATGCACATAATGATAGAAAAAACATTGTACTTTCTGACAATATTTTAAAAAAATTTCTGAGAATTTGAAAAAAAACCATGAAAATTTAATTTTATTGTAGAAGTCCTATTGGAGACATGTTGAAAAGGCTTCGGAGATGAAAGTAATTTAGTTATTACGTAAATTAAGTTGAATAAAATTATTTAATTTTCTTTTAAAAATGATAAATAAGTGCTAAATTTTCACTATGGAAATTGATAATAATTATTGAAGAGTAGATTTTGTAATATTAATCGAGGCATAAAAAATGTCACTTTCAGAAAATTCGCCCATATATTTTCAACTATTTGAAGAAAATATTTTAAATACTCAAAAAAATTATTGTTATAGTAATTTTTGAGTGGAATTTAATGTTCAGCAAAAACTTAATCAGAAAATATTTTGACCTTTTTGGAATTTTTATTTTTTCTAAAAATTGATATAGATTTTGAAATCCATACGTAATTTTGTAGAAAATATGTTTTTGCCTCCATAAAAAAATTAACGAATGAAAAATTTAATAATTACAAAAGTTTTTTGTTCATAAAGTTTCGAACGTTCAAATGAACGACAATATTTTTTTTACTTCTTCTAATTTGTATTTCTTTACAAAAAAATTATTTGTTACAGAGAAATTAATTCTAAACTATAAATATTGTTTCATTTCAATTATTTTTCTTTTTTTCGCTAGTAATATTTTCAAAAACACTGAAGGTGAAAAAAATTTTCGTTCATTTGAACGTTCGAATCTTTAACTCTATAAAGTTTTAAGCATTTAAAAAAATACAATTATTCTTAAACTAGCAAAAGTTCACGCGCGTGTGAAATTTTCTTTTCCGTTATTGTTATACTTTTAAAATTTGCTTTTCTAAATTTAATGAAAATTCTTAATTTCTTAAAAATTTAATTTTTCTTACGGTCTTTCATTAAATGTATAATTATTTGAACAACTCGTATATAGTAAATGACAAAATATTTTTAACAGCCACTTTGAGTTAAAATTCAAAATTTATTTCAATAAAAGTTGGCAAAATTTTCAATTGTTTCAATTTTTTCAAAATTATTTTCGGAAATAGAAATGTTTTTAAAAAATGTTAGTTTTATTTTTTCAAGAAACAATTTTTCGAATTTTCTGAATTAAATTTTTCAAAACTGTAATAATTTTTATGAAACAAAATTTCAAAAACTTATTCATAATTATTTTTCCCAAAGAATAAAAATTGCAAATAATTTTGATAAAAAACCTCATAAAATATAATTATTTCCAAAGATTGCAACTGTAATTTATTTCAAATTTAATTTTTTTTTCTTAGAATTTTTGAATAAATTAAAAATCTTTAATTACTTTTTAAAGAAAAATTATATTATTAATCATTTTTTAAAATAAAATTTTAAAGATTTTTTAAGTTTTGCTTCCCTTAAATTTTCAAGAAATTTAATTTAAAAACCTTTTATAATTTAATTAATTCCTAAAATTCCTGTTATAACGGTTTAAATATTCAATTATTTTTTAAAATTTTAACTGAATTTTTTTGTTAAATAAATTCCTATTACAACTCAACTATAAGAATTAAATTAAAGTACGTTTTTCTTTAAAAAATTTTAATTACTAGTTTTTAAAAACCTAATTTTTTATTAAAAATTTCCAAATTAAATTTGTCATATTTTAGTAACTTTTGTAAAATAAATATTTAACTAATTATGGTTCTTTATTTGCGTAAAATTTCAAAATACTTTGTAAAAAACATTTGTTTTTTTCTAACTAATTTCAGAACATAAAATTTTCAAAAAAACAGTTTTATCTAATTTTGTTTTTATCACTAAAACATTTTTTTTAAAGTTAATGTTTTGAATTTTTTTCGAATTTTTTTTTTACCACTTAAACATTTTTATAGAAAATGTGTATGTTCTGAAATCAGTTAGAAAAAAAGATCATAAAAATTCTGAACGTTCAAATAAACGAAATTTATTTTTTTCTTCAAAAAAAACAGATTTTTATTGCAATTATTTTACTTCACTATCCAAAAAATTAATTACAGAGTTTTTAAATATAAAATTTTAGTTTTAATATTTTTTTATGATTAGTAGTTTATTAAAATATCACTAATAAAAAATGTTTCGTTCATTTGAACGTTCAAAACTTGCGGGGATCATATAGAAAAAAAACACAAATGAGTTTTTGTATTTAATAAAATTTAATAATTATATTTTTTCTAAATTCTTAATCTGGAAAGTATTTTTTTTAAATGCTTAAACTTTTGTAAGCATTAATTTTTTCATTCGACAATTTTTTTATGCAAAAACAAATGCAAAAACATATTTTCTACAAAATTACTTATGGATTGCAAAATCTATTAATTTTTAGAAAAAATTAAAATTCAAAAAGGGTCAAAAGAGTTTCTGAGCATTGCGAATTTCACTCAAAAAATTACTATAACAATAATTTTTTTGAATATTTAAAATGTTTTCTTAAAATAGTTGAAAATACAGGTGTACCCTCCCTTTAAGTTCAGTATAGGAAAATTAATTATTTCCTGTCGAATGAATATTAATCTTTATGAACCAAAACAAACAAAAAATATTTGTGGTTCGCAAAGGTAAAAATTTTTCTGAAATTCATCAAGAAAAATTTATTTCTTCCCTCGGTTTTTCACTTTGGCATATGCGATAATACGATAATAATTATTTTTCAACCCTTTTTTTGTCATTTTCGTGTAAGAATTAATTTTTCGAAATTTAATGATTTCTTTCCTACTTTAGTAGAAGGGGAAAATGATTTTCTCCTTGGAATTTCATTATTTTTTGCCGCAGGTTTTTCTATTTACTATATATTTTCAATATTTATATTCACTATACAGAAAAAAATCAAGTTTCATGATTTGCGTGCGTAAAAAAGGCACGGGCAGAGAAAGAAAAAATGACACAAAAACACCAGGTGTAGGGCAAGAAAAAAGAGTGTACATTCTTTTTTTTATATACTTTTTTATCACTATCAGATACAATATGTGACAATGTCAACCATAAGTGTTAAAATGACGGTAATTTCAAGTCATGGCGAGGGAAAAATTATATTTTTTTTATAGCATTTCCCCTTAAGGCGAGAGAAGGAAAATTCCACGTATGAACTTGAGGGACATTTTGAATATTATACGGGCGTAAAAAGGCTACACGAAATCTAAGATTATTGCGAGAGAGAGAAAGAAAGCGAGAATAACATTTGGAATATGGAAAAAAATATAATATTGTGATTGATGCGGAGAAACCCGCAAATATAGTAGTCGGATAATTTTACTTTCCTAATGACACGTTTATATAGTTATTGCGACTCGCAGAAGGGTTTGTTTCGATTGGTTTCTATTCTGAAAACTTGCGCCCTTATATTAATGGTAATTATAGGACGAAATATCAGTTTATTGAAACATGAGATGCGTGTCAACTTGAGAGTAAATAAAATCTTCACTATTAACTTCATAAATATCTAGTCAACTAGTCAATACAGCACATTTGGTTTTGTCGAATAAATTCTTAGTAATTTATTATTTATTAATTTCTATTTCACTAAATATATATTACATCATCTTATTCTCAAAAATTCTAACATTTCTGACTTTAAATATTAGCTACATCTGAAATTAACAGCATTAAGTGATTGTTAAATTCTCGATGGTAATTTTTTCAAACACTTTTTTCTTTAAATATATTTAATAAGTTGAACTGACATTTTTTTTGCTCCTAAAGTTTCGAACGTTCAAATGAACGGCAAATATTTTTTTACTTCTTCTAATTTGAATTTTACTTATAAAAATTTATTTGTTAGAATAAAAAAAATTAATTCTAAACTAAATATTGTTTGCTTTCAATTATTTTTCCTTTTTTCGATAATTATTTTCAAAAATACTTAAGGTGAAAAAAAAATTTCGTTCATTTGAACGTTCAAAATTTTAGTCCCATCATTTTTTATGAAAGTCCAAAAACTAAAACCTACTATTTTTTACTTTATTTAAATTTTGCTACTATTTGAGTACTATTTTTAGATTTCGTCCACTAAAAACAACTATTACTGTTTTTTTAGTATTTTTACTACTTAAAATTCGCTAATACTAGAAATAAAAAAACTGTTCTCAGAAATTATCATCAAATTCTTTGAATCGATTCAATTATCTTAAAAAAATATTCGAAATTAAATCATTTTTAATATATACTACATATTTATCAAATTTCGCCTTTAAAATTCAATTATTCAACAAAAAATTGATAAAATTTATCGAAAATTCAATTATTTTGACAAAGAATAAAAATTCCACAAGGATTTTATTAATTTAGAATAATATTTTCAAACAAATTTCGAAAAAATCAATATTATTTAAAATAAAATTTTCATTTTTTAATAAATTTGGATAAAATTGTTTTAAAACCATGTTTATAATATTTTTATGAAAAATTCAATTATTTTGAAAAAAAACTTTTTACAGAAATCTAATTCTTTTCAAATATTTTTAAAAAATTACCACAATAATTCAATTATTAAATTCTTTAAACAAGAATAATTCAATTATTTTCATAAATAATAAAATTCTTATCTTAGAAGTTCAATTATTTTTAAAAAATATCAATAAAATTCATACTAAAATTTCAATTTAATTAAAAAAGTATTCTTAATTCGATGATTTTCAATATTCTACTATTTTAATAAAATTTTCCAAAAGAATTCAAATATTAAAAAAAAATTGGTAATCATCCAGTTAAGCGGCTTCTGTCTTATCTAGAAATCTAGAGCTTTTTTAAAACTTTTTTATGTCAATTTTTCAATAATAATTACCAAAATTATAATTTCATGATAATTATCAAAAATTTTGAAAATATTCTACACAAACGTATAGTTCTTTTCCCCCCCCAAAAATAAAAATTTTACAGGTATTGAATTATTTAAAATAGAATTTGTATGCATTTTTTTAAAATCAAATGTTTTAAAATTTGGCATTAAATCCTTAGCTATTATTTTTATAAATATTAAAATTCTTTTCGAGGATTTAATTATTTTTGTAAATAAAATCATTGTCAGAATTCTTCGTGGAAATTTAATTATTTTCGGAAAAAATTTAAAAAGAATTGTAAACATTTCAATTATCTTTATTCTTTATGAATGCAAAATTCTTCGACAATATTTAATTATTTTCAGAATTTCGTTATTTCAATAAAATTGTTCGCAAAAAATCACTTATTTTAAACACAATTTTATTTAAATTTTTGTGAAATAATTCAAATATTCTTTTGGATTTTAATAAAATTCTTCCCAGGAATTTAATTATTTAGGAATAAATAATTCTTCGAAACTATTTAAATATTTAACATGAATAACAAAATTATTCCCGAAAATTGAATTATTTTGAGACATTTTAGTAGAATTTTTGGCAAAATTCAATTATCTTCATAAATAATAAAATTTATCAGAAGAATTCAATTTTTTTTAAAAGCATTACATTTCTTCTTGTTTATTCAATAACATTGAAAAATTCTAATAAAAGCTTTCGCAAGAATTGCATTAATTTTATTGTAAATAATAAAAAGCTTTCTTATAGGAATTGAATTTTTTTTATTAAATTTTAATAAAATATCACTTAGATATTCAATTATTGTGAAATATTTTAATGGAAATCTTTGTAAACTTTAACTGTTTTTAAAAACTTTTCTAAATTCAATGATTTTTAATATTTTGAAAAAATTTGCAAACTGAATTCAATTATTTAAAAATTTTGTTGTAAAAATCTTCGAAAAAATTTAATTTTTTTCATCAATAAATGCAATTTCTCGGGAATTTTAATATTTAAATAGGAATTTGCTTAAAAATTAGTCGAAAGAAATTAATTATTTAAAAAAATGTTTTTCATACTTCGCAAGAATTTAATGATTTTTATAAATATTGAAATTCTTTATGGATAATAAAATTCGTTGCAGGAATTCAATTTATTAGCATTAGAATTAATAAGAAGTAAATATTTTTTATAAAAATTAGAAAAAAGGCTAGAAAATGAAATATGGAATAGAATTTTCATGAGTTTTATAAAGTTTCTAGAACGACTTTTTTGGGTCGTCAAGTTTAATTTTTCTATAACTACTTTTTTACTACGTTTTTTAGTCTGAAAGCTACTTTTTTAAAATTAATTATCGAGCGCGAAGTCTGCAACGTTGATCAACGAAAAGATTACCGTACATATTCCCGAATCCAAGTTCCCAATTTATAATACACAATTAAACTAAAGCCTAAGTAATTATTAAGGATTAAAAATAAAATTATTTTGATCTTTATTTTTCTTTGCAAAATTATTATGATAATACAATATTATGTTTGCAACAAAAAAAAACAACTCTATAGTGAATAAAAAATTTTAAATTGCTAATAAATAAGTATCAGTTTCTGCCCCCTAGAATTATTTATTCATTATGTAGTAAGTAATTACTAACGCTTCGAATTATACTAATAATTAGAAAAATAATTAATTAAATCCGTCAAAAGGTGAATTATTCAGATAATAATTAATCAAATCTATCAGAAGATAATTTATAGAAATGATAATTAATATCAAAAGGTTAGAATTATCATTACCTATTTAAAAATGACATTGGTTGTTGTGGTTGAAAAAAAACAAGAAGAAAAAATTCAGTATTCGAATGGAACATGTAATTTTCAACTAATATAAATAGTACTAAATAGAAATAGAATTATTGTCCCTAATTAAATACAAATTACCCAAGACCCTTTTTTTCCATAAATATCATGTGTGATTATCGTGAATCGCTTTTCTGGCTTTTATATGGTTGCACATATGCGGCGGAACGTGACAAACATATCTATAGTAGGCGATGATCGAGCGTTTTGTCTAATTAAGAGGAAGTAGAATTTTTTTCTACTTATTTTTTTTCTTCTTCTTCTTTTTCACTCCTTTTACACAAGTCTTGTCGATTTTTGGGTTAACCACATCTGCATGGTTAATGTATCTTAACACACAGATGACGATATGTTTTCTCTGAAGAGTTAAACATCGAGGACAATATAACGTTGAACATCTGTGAGGTGAGCATAAGGTTGTGGTTTCACCATTGGGAATAAAAGTCAAAAAATTTAGCAGTAGACCATGTGCCAAAAGGAATGGTGGAGAGAGTAAAATAATCATTATCCTCTTTCTTCCTAAGCTCGACAAAAAAAAAGGATTATTCTTCATTCAGACAAAATTAGTTCCAACATTTGGAATCCTTGCGCAAAAATAACCCTTTCTAATGTACAATAATTATTGGCAATACTCGAGTGCGTTTTTTATTTTAATATACATCCGACAAAACAAAAAAAAATGGGAAACCAATTCTAAAAATGTTCTCCAAGAAATCGAGAATTGTTTTAGTCCCTTTATTTTAGTATATTTCTGATTGGTTTTCTAAATGAGATTTTTTAATTGTGTTTCGTGTCTATTGTGTATACTTATTTTTCAATTCATATTTGGTACAACTTCTATTTTTTTTTTATTTTTGTGTATAGGTTTTGTTAATAGCACAACGGTTATGATGCAAAAAAAAACTAATTTACTTTTGTTTTGATCTGTACTTTTGGTACTAATTTTATCCACTTTAGTATTAATTTGGTACTCTCAAGAAACATAAGTTATTTTATATTTTTAAATTTTATTGTGAAAACATTTAGTTAATACTACATAGTCATGTATCAATCAGCAAGAAAATAATTTTTGATTTTTTTTAGGAGTCAAAACAGCATGTGACTTCGAAATTCAATAGTAATTTTTTCGAACACTTTTCTCTTATTAAATTTTTAATAAATTGAGCTGAAATTTTGTATAAGAAAGTCTAAAATACAATAGATTTTATGTAAATTTTAGTAATAGTTGTATATTTTACAAAAATGTAATATTCAAATAAATTAAAAAACCATTTTCGTATACTAAAATAATTTATTTTTCATGGGCTTAAAGTTTCGAACGTTCAAATGAACGAATTTTTTTTCACCTTAAGTGTTTGTGAAACTTACTATCGAAAAAATGAAAATAGTTAAAATTAAATAATATTTAATATAGATTTAATTTGTTTTAATTTACAAAATAATTTCTCTTTTACTTTTTAAAAAAATAAAAGACAAATTGTCAGAAGTAAATAAATAATTTCATTCATTTGAACGTTCGAAACTTTAGAAAGATTATTTTTCTGAATTTAAAAAACTGAAAATAATTTATTTGCAACAAATAATTTTTTTTAGTTTAAAAAAAAAATAAAAGACAAATTGGCGAAAGTAAAAAAAATATTTTGGCTCATCTGAACGTTTGAAACATTAGGGCCATTATTTTTCTGTATTCTCAAAAACTGATGAAATATTAGTTTTATTTTATAAAAAAAAATTTGTAAAATAGTAATAACAAAATGTTTGTTACTCTCTAAATGCAGTGAAGTGCAAAAGTTTTGATATTTTTAAAATTAATTATTATAAATTACTTAAAAATTTTTAGATGTCACGGTCACTTCTAATCAATTATAATTTATTTTTGAATTATTAAAACTTTTGCACAATAATGCCCTTTTCTATTATATTTTAGACTTTCTTACAAAATTTCTGCTCAAGTTATTAAATATTCAATGAGAAAAGTGATGGAAGAATTTACCATTTATTATCCAAGTCAAATGCTGTTAAAAGTCTGAAAAATATATAAATTTTCAAATATTCTAATTAAAAACCTTTTCAAAATTCAATTATTTCTAGAAATTCACGTTTATAATGCTTTTAATAATCAATATTATTATGTAAAATTTTAACAGAAATTTTTTTCTTAATCAATTTTTTATAAGATAATTCTACGAGAATTTAATAAATTAAACACGAAAATAAAAAATTTATTGAATAATTTAATAATTATTAAAATTGAATTCTTTAGACGAATTTTAATCTAAAATTTTTAAGAATATTATAAATGAAATTTTTCGAGGAATTTAATTAAAATTCTATCAAAAATTATTGAAAATCTGAGATGATTTTGATTATTTATAAAAAAAATGATTGAAAATCTGAGACGATTTTTATTATTTATGAAAAAAATTTATTGAAAATCTGAGACGATTTTTATTATTTGTGAAAAAAATTGAATTCCTGTAAAAATTTGTATTATTCATGAAAGTAATTATATGTTTGTGTAGCATTTTAACAAAAATTTGATTTAAATAATTAAAATCTTTAGGAAAACTTTATTTAAATAAAATAAAAGGTATTGAAAATCTTTAATTTGAGAAATTATTTTTAATATAATTGAAATTTTAAGAATTTTATATTACAATTTTTAAAAATAAATTAATTTAAGAAGAAGAATTTTATTATTTTCAAAGATAATTGAAATTCTGATAAGAACTGTTTTTAATTTTTCACAATTTTTTATATTTTTGAGAAGAATTTTGTTAGTTTTCAAAATAGTAATTGAATTTCAGCAAGTATAACTTTTTCAAAATTCTATTTTATTAGTAAAAATGATTATATTTAATAAAGAATTCTATTAAAATTTTTGAAAGTAATTGAAAAAATTTATTGCTTTTAAAAATAATTAAATTTTGTAAAAAATTTAATTAAAATGCTTGAATTTTCGAGAATAATTTGTTATTTATTAATATAATTGAACTCTTATGAAGAATTTTTTATGTTAATAATTGAATTCTTGGTAAGAATTTTATTAAAATCTAAAAAATTTAATTTAATTATTTAAAAACATATTTTCTGATCAATTCCTGTAAAATTGTATTAAATAAATTGAAATCTTGAAATTAATTTTATTATTTATGAAAATAAGTGAATAGTTGTAAAATTTTTTATTATTTATGAAAATAATTGAATTATTGCAAAAAATTTTATTAAAATGTCCGAAAAGAAATGAATTTCTTTAACAAATTTTGTTATTTTTCGAAATAATTGGACATTGATTTAAATAATTAATTTTTTCGAAACATAATGAATATTATGGAAAATTTCACTTTAAACAATTGATTTCTTGTGGAAAAATTTTTTTGGTGAAAATAATTGAATTTTTCGATAATAATTTGATAATTATTAAAACGTAATTAAAATTCATCGAAAAGTTCTGTAATTTATAAAAATAGTTAAATTCTTGCTTTAAGTTTTATTAAAAATTTTGTTAAAAAATGACGTTGTTGAAGTTCGCAACGTTTATTGTCAACGATTTCTGAAGAAAAATATATTTTTAAGTAAATTTTTATAAATTTTTATACAAAAAATAGTGGGTTTAATATTTTTAATAATGATTTACAAAAAAAATATTTGTGAACAAAAATTTTTATTCTTTTTGGTTGAGAATAATTATTTTTCTTTCAATCGTTGATCATAAACGTTGCGAACTTCACCGACGTAAAAAATGTTATTATTGTAGTGAAAGTTTTTGAATTATTGAATTATTATTATTTTATTATTATTATTATTATTATTATTATTATTATTATTATTATTATTATTATTATTATTATTATTATTATTATTATTATTATTATTATTATTATTATTATTATTATTATTATTGTGACGAATTGTATAAAAAATTTGTTAAATAATTGATTTTTTAAAATTTTTCTGAAGACGTTATCCTAAATTAATTGAATTCTTTTAGAAATTTAATTTTTTATGCAAATTATTTACATTTTGGATGAATTTATTCAACTTTTTTTAATAATTAAATTCCTTTGCGAAGTTTTATGAAAATAGTATAAATATTGAAAATCATTGAATAGTTTTAAAGAATTTGATTATAATTTTTGAGAATAGTTTACTGATTTCTAGAATTGAAGAATTTAAACCAAGTTGAAGTCCTCAACGTTGATCAACGAAAAGAAAAATTATTCACTTAGTAAATTAATTAAAAACGATGCATAAATAAAAATAATTTATATTAATAAAAACGATGAAAAAAAAGAGATTAATGTTTATTTTTAGATAATAATTATTTTACAATTAAAAATTAAATAAAAAATAATATTTTGATGCATTAAATAAATTTTTTTCGTTGATAAACGTTGTAAACTTCAACTTCGTGAATTTAAAGTAGTGGAAATGCTAAGAAAACAGAAATAGTAGCTTTTAGTGGCTAAAATTTTAAAAAAGTACCCAAAAGTAGTATAACGTAAAAAAAAGTAAAAAATAGTAGGTTTTTTTGTAAATATGAGCCTCTATAAAGCAAAAGCACCTGTGATGATAGATTTCGTTTAACCGTCGTTGTCGTCGTCGTCGGCGCAAATAGATTTTTAGTTTGAGAGAAAAAAAAATGGTAATGAGCTCCCGAAGTGGGTGGAGTCTTTATATAATATAGAAAAGGGATGCCAAAAGAATAAAGGGCTTTCCCTTTGTTCGAGCCGTACCCTTTTTTTCAAGAAGGTTTCCGTTGAGTGGTCCTAAAGAAGTATTCTACTGTGTTTGTTCAACTCATTAGGCGACCTAATGTGTTATTAAATTCGTAACAGGTCCTTGGTGGCGCTTTTTATAAAACGCGAGCGACCGGACGCGTGTATATCGTTTGGGACTTTTTTTTACGATTCTTCGTGGAAAGGCAAAAGTCGTGTTTTTTAAACTATATAGTCAGAGAGAGAGAAAGAGAGAGGTACAATATTTTAAGGGGTGATTCACATTTCTCCGGGCCCTAATGCCCAACAAGGATCCATCCCGCTTTATTTTAATGTTCCTAGAGTGATTTTTGCTCCTTGAAAAATGGTAATGACCTTATTCGCTCGTTCAAAAAAAAAAAAAAAAAAAATATTAAATGCGAGAGTCAAAAAAGTGGCGAACTTTCGTTTGTGTGAAGCGATAAACAGGAAACTGCGTTTATGTGTATTCCTAAAAATTCCCAATTTCTCTGAAATGAGCTTTTTATTATACGGTGTCTTAATTCTAAAAATTGAGATTTTGCTGTAAATCAAAAGTTTAGATTTGATTGAAATTTATTTCCTTTCTTTTTTTTTTGAAGTTAGAAGAAAAAAATCTAATCAACATTAGTTATCCCTCGGAGTTGTTTTTTAACTCTCTACATAAAGTTCTAATAATCTTCTCAAATTTTTTACGATATTTTTTTTTGTTAAAGATGAGCTATATTCAAAAAATACGTAACGTTTTTTCAAGAAAAAATAAGTTAAAATTAAAATCATTAAAACGATTAAAACTTGGTGCGTAACCAAAAAATTAACGGTAATTAATTTTTATAAGTTTTTTCAAATCAGTTTTAAAACTATTTCTCTTGTTTCTCTCTTATTATTATTGTTATTACTAGACAAAGTACCCGCGCGCAAGCTCGCGGGAATGTTGTGCTGCAATGTTTATTGCAAACAATTTCAAGTCATTTTAATTTAAGTAATTTTTAAAGAAATACTTATTATGAAACAAAACTGAAAAACTAATTAGAATTAAATTTTCAAAATATATTATATTTTTAAACTTTAAAGTATATAAAAAAAAGTTTAACAAAAATTTTGATACTAATTTCAAATTTGGCATCAGATTTTCAAAATTGAAAATTCAATTATTTTCATCAATTTTAATAAAATTCGCCGCAAGAATTTAATCATTTAGCTAATTAATAAAATTCTTTGAAAGAATTAAATTATTTTTATAAATAAAATTCTTGGAAAGTAATTAAATTATTTTTTCAACAATTCTTCATAAAATTTCTCAAAAGAATTAAATTATTTTTATAAATTATAAAATCCTTAGAAAAAATAATGTAATTCTTAAAAAAATTCAATTTATCTTAAAATTTATAAAATTTTTCAGAAAAATTCCATTATTTTCCAAATTTTTTTTTTTTAAATTCTTCCCAAGAATTCAATTATTTTTCAAATTTAAAAAAAAAATTCTTCGCAAGAATTCAATTATTTTTATAAAAATAGAAAAATATTCCAAAAAAATTTAACTATTTTCATAAATTATGAAATTCTTCAAAAAAGTTAATTTTTCCTAAAATTGACTTTCCAAATTGTTTTAAAAATTTTTTCCAAAAATTCAATTATTTTCCAAATTTAAAAAAAAAATTCTTCACAAGAATTCAACTATTTTCGCATAAATTATGAAATTCTTCAAAAAAAGTCAATTTTTCTTAAAATTTATAAAATTCTTCAGAAAATTTCAATTATTTTCAAAATTTTTTTAAAAATTCTTCGCAAGAATTTAATTATTTTAATAAATAATTAAAATATTTCAAGAAAATTCAATTATTTTCATAAATAACAAAATTTGCCTAAAGAAATCAATTATTTTTGTAAATAATAAAATTTTTCTGAAAAATTCAATTATTTTTATAAATAATATTTTTTATTGAAAATTCAATTATGTTCAAATATTTTTTTTAAATTCTTCACAAAAATTAAATTATTTTAAATTGTTCCATGAATAATAGAATTTGTAGCATAAATTCAATTTATTAGCAGGATAAGAAAAAAGTAAATATTTTTGATGAAAATTAGTAAGAAGTCAGGAAAACAAAAAATACGGAATGGAATTTTTGTCAATTTTATGAAGTGAATAAAACGAGTTTTTTTTGTTTCTTTTTGGCATTAAATAAATAACAATAACCCACAAAAATGAATTTTCAAAAAAAAAAAAAAAACAAATGAATACAGATAATTTGCTAACGGGAAGAAAACTTACGATTATTATAATGTATTATTAATAATATGAACTAAAAATAAAGAAATTAAGTAAAGTTATATCTGCAAAAATAAAATGGGCTATTAAAATTTCACAAGAAGAGTTTATTATGTAAAATATACAAATAAAAAAATTTTTATACCTTTTTAACGTAATAAATCATAAAACTTGTAAATAAATATCTTCAGTTGTAAAATTTCCCAGCAGATATAATTGTATGGAATTTTTAATTTATATATATATATATATATATATATATATATATATATATATATTTATTTATTTATATATATTGATCTAGAAATTATAGCGATGTGATAAGCACCTTATGTTGCCGCGCACCCTTCAACATATATAAGAGAAAATTATAGTCTTCCATCATAAGAGAATGTATTTTCCTTCTCTGTCAAATAGAGAATTCTACATTTTATATTATTCAAGGTCAGCGTCGTTTTCCATCCGCGCAATTGAAAAGGGAGTTCACTTACGGAGCTCGCACTTCTTATTGAGAGATCGCTTTTGAATTTTTTAAGATGGACTTTAAATTTACATTAACTGTATGTGCAGTATATATACTCATATGATTTATAACAGTGTCGATTCATTTCGTTAAATAATTTATTTCTTCGTTTTCTACTCTCTACTCTCTAAATTTGAATTAGTAAAAATGTTTACTGCTTCGAATTAGCGACTGACTTTTTGCTTTTGAATTAGTAAAATTCACTCATAAATAGTCATTTCTACTAATTTATTGGTAAAATTTACTAATTCAAAAGCAAAAAATCAGTCAGTAATTCGTATTAGTAAAAATTTTTACTAACTTAAATTTAGAGAGTAAATCTGAATTACTTGCAACTAACTATAATTATTATTAAATATAGTTGTAACTTAGAAACTATTCAAACTAATAAAGAATTAATTAAAATTGAACTATAATTTAATTAGTTAGACATTTTTTTTTATTATTTTTTTGACATAATAAAAATGTGTAACATTTACAAATTTAGTTATAGTAATAGTTTTGACTAATTTTTAGTAGTGTTTTTTTAAAAAAAACTACGTCGGTGAAGTTCGCAACGTTTATGATTAACGATTGAGAAAAAAATTATTTTCCTACCAAAAAGAATAAAAAATTTTGTTCGCAAATATATTTTTTTGTAAATCATTATTCAAAAAATTAAATCTACTATTTTCTGTACAAAAATTTGCTTAAAAAATATTTTTCTTCAGAAATTGTTGACTATAAACGTTGCGAACTTCACCATGTAAAAAACTGTGAATGTAGAGTTTTTCAATTATTTGTGAACTTGAATAAAATATTTCTGAACAGTTCCGCAAAAGGATTTTTTTATATAAAAATTAAAAGAACTAAGAAAATATTAAATTTAGATTTTTAATTTTTCACTTAAAATTTACCAATTAAATATGCTGAACAATTAGAAAAAACAGAAGAATTTTAAGTTCAGTGCGATATTTAAATTTTACAGAACTATTCAATATATTTTTATATTAGTTTTTATTTTTTTTATATTCAATAAAGAATTAAGAGACAAAATGTTTCAACAAACATTTAATATTTCTTCTTTGGTTCTTCGTTAAAAAAAACAATTTTGCCTTTTTTAATTAAACTTCATTTAAATATTTATCGCGTGGAGTTTTAAAAAATTAATTGTCACTAAGGATACAATTATTAAAAAATAACATGGTGTACATTGAAAGAAAATGTGTATTAAATTTTGTAAAAGTATTTTACAATTTGGGGAAAAAGTGCAACGAACCGAAATTTTGATATAAAAATAATAAACTTTAAGAAAATTTATGTGAAATTTAGTAAAGTTTTTTTAAAATTCAATAAAAATTCTTTATATTTGATATAATAATCCTAAATTACACAAAATTTTTTAAAGTTTAGCATTTTTTGGATTAAAAATTTCGATTGTTGCGCACTTATTTCCTTAATTGCAAAATACTTTTACAAAATTTAATATACAGTACCGTCCGAAATTGTCAGTCCACCCATTTTTAAAGGAAAGAAAAAAATTTTTTAACATAAAATTTATGAAACGTAAAATTTTTTTTATTTATATTTTAAAGGCGATAAAGTGCTGAAAAGAATAAGATCTTATAGAAGTCATTTGGCCAAAATTTGTAGGAAATAAAAAATTTTAAAAAAAAAATTAAAAAAAAAAAAAAATTAAAAAAAAAAAAAAAAAAAAAAAAATTAAAAATTTTTTAATTAATAAACGCTTTTTAATAATCTTAGGCTTTTTTTAAAGGTCATTTTCTACGGAATAAGAATTACGTATAAAAAAAAAAAAAAAAAAAAAAAAAATTAAAAATTTTTAAATTAATAAACGCTTTTTAATAATCTTAGGCTTTTTTTAAAGGTCATTTTCTACGGAATAAGAATTACGTATATAGTCATTGACCTGTAATTTTTTTCTTGAAATAAGCATGACGTCGAAGTTGGGCAAAAAAATTGTGAAAATTTGAAACACATGTTTTGTACTAAACATTATTTTACAAACATATATAAAACATTATATGGGATAGATTTTTCAGGGAAATTTAATAAAAAAATATGTTTGAATTTCAAAAAATATTTTTCTTTTAATAATATTATTTTAAATTTTTTGAATTTTTTTGTCCAACTTTGACGTCATGATTATTCTAAGTAAAAAATTACAGGTTCATGCTTAAAAGTAATTCTTATTCCGTAGAACATGAGCTTTAAAATAAGCCTAAGATTATTAAAAAGCGTTTATTATTTTAAAAGTTATTCAAACCTTTGTAAAACATTGAAAATTATGATTTTTAAGAATATCTTTTACAAATTTTGGCCAAATGACATCTATAAGATCTTATTCTTTTCAACACTTTATCGTCTTTCAAAATATAAACCAAAAAAAATTTTTAGTTTTTATGAATTTTATGTTAAAAAAATTTTTTTTTTTTTCCTTTAAAAATGGGTGGAGTGACATAATTTCGGACGGTACTGTAATTAATAAATTACTATTAAATATAATTATTAATATACTATATGATATACTAATTAATATATACTCATAATAGATTACTATTAATAGTAATTAATAATAATTAATCCATTCTTAAGACGTACACACAGAGAAATGGTATATTTGTCTCAGAACCAACTAGACTTTTTATTTGTTTGAAATAAATTTTATTTAGTTTAAATAAAATATTATTTAACTCAAATATATGTTTTATTTATATCAAATATAAATATTATTTAACTCAAATATATGTTTTATTTATATCAAATATAAATTTTATTTAAAACAAATAAAATGTCTAGTTGGTTCTGAGACAAACATACGTTTATTTAAGTCAAATAAAATATATTTGGTTTAAATAATAATTTTCTCTGGGTGTATTTTCTACTATTTAAAATTAATAAGCCGACTTGCATGAATAATTCTTCGATGAATCCTTTTTTTTAATTTTTGAATCAATCAAATTTTCTTTTTCAATCTAAGGCGAATTAAAAATCTATAACACCCTTTTTTCAACAGTTTATTAAAATATATATTGATTCTAATAAACTGTTGAAAAAAGGGTGTTTCATATATAAGATTACAAAGAATTTCTTCTAAGATTTCATGCGTGATATAATCATTGGAGAAAAATATAAAAGAAAATTTTTGCGAGTTGGCCGCCGCGAGGAGAAGTCTGTAAAGAATAAACATAAATAAAAAAGTATAGCGAGCATCCGTTGGGTGAAACGGTCACCCAACGTTCGATTCTTTCATATCCTCGTAATCGGATCCTTGAACTTTTATATATATCTTCACGACCGGACCATTCACGCTCGAGTTCAGCTGCTTCCGGTGGGCGTTCACGTGAAAACGGGTTCGCGATTCTTTTTGCCTTATAAGAGCGACGCAAACGACATAAACCCCTCTGGGTGTGTGTGTGTGAGGTGAAAACAAAAAGCAAGAGAGAGAGGGAGAAAAAAAAAGAAATTCTCAAAGTTCGAAGGGCGCAAAAAGGGTGCCGCGGCGATGCTAGATCTCAGGGGCGTAAACCTACACACCCCAACAGGGTTGACGCCATGGGTTGCCCCGGGAGACTTGGGTGCCCCTATGTCGAATTATCATCGCGGGAGGTATACACTCTTTTTCTTTAAACCTGATTGTAGTGCTTCGATTTCTCTTCCATGTATACATATAGAGCACGTGTGATGGGTGGAACCTATTATAGGATTTGCTCAACTACTATTCTGATTCCTTGTTTGGATTAAATTCAATTTTATACCAGATTCAGAGTTGGATACTTTTGTTCTTTCTCTCTCTTTCTTCCTGTCTCTCCTTATCTCTCTCTCTCTTTTTTTGTCTTCCTAAAGTTGATTTTACTCTCTTAATTTGAATCAGTTAAAAATCATTGTTTTGACTCACAATCAGTGACTGACTTTTTGCTTCTGAATCAAAAACAACTGATTCTCGGTGTTTAAAAAATAAATAAAGCTGAAGTCCACTACGCGTTTTTAAAAACGAAAACAAAAAAATAATGGTATACTCTATTCTTATTTTTGATTCTACACCATGTCATTTTTTAAAAATTGAAGCGTTTTGTGCAGAAACAGCATAAGTCCATAAATCGAAATTGTTCAGGAATCAATAAAAACTGTTTTACAAATGTTGAAAATTTTTCTAATTCTGCTTTCTGGATTATATTCTAGTAACCTAAAAGTTAAAAAATCCAATGTGATAAATCTTTTATCTACTTAATATAAGAAAAAAATTAACATTTCGACTAATGCTATGTTTCTGCACAAAATGAAATGAAAAACACTGAAAATTTATTGAATCTACTAAAGTATCAAAGTTTTAGTATAAATATTTGATAACATTTATTTAAAATATTGAATTTGGATAATTTCTAGTAACATTTTATAAATAATAAAATTGTTTTAAGAATAAATTTAACCAATATTTAATATTTTCTATAATTTGAAATTAATTCAGTCACCAATATATCACATTTTGCTTTCTATAAAAAAAAAATTTCATTTATAATGCAAACTGTTTTAAGAACATAACTGTTTTAAGAATAAATTTAACCAATTTTCAATATTTTCTAATTTGAAATTAATTCAGTCACCAATATCACATTTTGCTTTCTTTAAGTGAATTTCACACTGTAAGAAAAATTTTGGAAATGTTCCCAAAAAAATTTAGGAAGCAAATTCCACTAATCTTTTTAGAAAAATTTCCTAATATAAATAAGGGAATTTTTCTAAAAAAATTTAGAAAAATTCCTTTAAAAATTTTTAAAAATTCCCATGAAATAGTATAGAAAAAATCCCAAAAGTTTGGGAAAATTTCTGAGCATTTGGAAAAATTCCCATGTAATAGTATAGAAAAAATCCCAAAAGTTTGGTAAAATTTCGGGGAATTTGGCAAAAATTCTCATGTAATAGTATAGAAAAAATCCTAAAAATTTAGAAATTCTCTTAAAATAATATAGAAAAATTCCTAAAAATTTGTAAATATTCCCTCTAACGTTTAGAAAAATTCCCTTTTAATGTTATAAAAAGGTTTCAAAAATTTAGAAAAATCCCATTCAACAGGTACAAAAATTCTCTTATTTAGAATAGGAAAAAATTTTGGATTTTTTGAATAAAACAACTTTTGTCATATCTGAAATTAAAAATAATTTATTTATACATTTATAAGAAAAAATAAGTATTTTGTAAAAAAACTCGTTGACGTTGTTGTCCTATTTTTGGTGTCCTTAAAACGGCTTACTGAAAAATATAAAAACAACAAATTTATTATTAATTTTCTATTACCAGTTATTGGTTATTAAAAAAGAACTAGTAAAGTCTTATTTTATTAGTTAAAAGTGACTAATTTAGATTTAAAGAAATTATCCTTTTTATTTATAAATATTAGTAATGAAAGTTAATTATTTAAAAATTGTCTGACTTAGAATTAAATTATGTAAATTTAATTGAAATTGTTGATATATCTGTGTAATTAGAAACTACATTGAATACTCAAAAACAAAAAGACAATCACTTTTAAATTAAATGTTTTAATAAATTAATAAAAATATAATCAATATTTACCTTATGTACGCTTTTTAAATAACACTATTTTTCACTATTAAAATTTTTCACATTCACTTTTAAAGAGATTTATAAGTTTTTCACTGGCGTTTTCAAACTGATCTCGGTAAATGCTTGAGAGCAACTGACGCTGAAAATGCTATCCTTGTGAAATTTCTTTGAAAAATAAAAAAATTTCCAAACACTTTTTGAGAATATTTCTTTACAAGAAATTTAACAAATTTGAAAGTTAGATAAATCTATAAGAAAAAAACGGGTATAGAAAAACTCATAAAATAGACTTTCTTTAGTAACGAGAAACCCTTAGCTGGTCATCTCAAGACAAACCAGATGTGACTAACCTTTCAAACCGAAACAATATTCTAAACATCTTCTTTTTGCTTTAAAAGCGGTTTTACGGACTGTATTATAAATTTTTTAAAAACTTGTATATTCTTTATAAAGATTATTTATTAAATTAATTTTTCAAAGTGTAAAATTTAATATTTACTAGTATCTTTGATTTTTTACCCATACTTAATTATTATTATTATTATAAACAAATATTTACAGATAACAAATTATCATTGTATTTTACATTTGAAATAATTTTATAATATAAAAAAATCTCTATTTAGTAATTGCCAAGTAATTGGATATTTGAATCTGATAAAATAATTTCCAGTTTTTTATAAATATTTTTCGAAAATTCAATAATTTCTTACTTTTAATTAGAATCTGATTAAATATTTTGTTAAACATTGAAATTGAAGCATAAAATTTTTCTAATTATCAAAAAAATTCCAATATCTCTGAAAAAAATATTTCTGCATCTTATCGAAAAAATTCTTAAAAAATAAGAAAAAGTACCGTTTCTATTAAGAAAAATGTCATTCCCAACAGAATTTAGAAAAATTTCAATTCGTATATAAAAATTTCCAAACGCTCAGGAAAATAACCATTTTTTTGGGAAAAAAATTTTTCTAAACACGTTTATTTATAATGCAAACTGTTTAATATAAATTACTAATCCTACTGAATGTCACTCAAAAATACAATTTTTTAGAAAGATCCTTAACAAGTAACTGAATTCCATTTTCAGTCAAACAGAAATAAGTATATAACTATATAATTAAGGAAATTTAATGAAATGTATAACTAAAATGTTGGGAATAGTTCCAAAAAGTATGAAGCGATTGTATAACAGAAAACTACAAAAATTTAGCGAACGAAATTGCATTTTAAACATAATTAACGATCATTTTGTTAAAAAACAAAATTAGCCATATAACTATAAACGAAATTTAATGAATGGACTCGAAGTTTCGTCGAAGAAATAATAAAGACTTAGTATAAAATATTTCTTTTTTTTTGGGAAAGTGATAAAAATTTCGGTGTATGCAGGAGATGCGGTTAATGATAGAAATTAGGGATGAGAGACCTACCGAGATGATGGAGAGATGATCCTCTCACCAGCATCTGACATTTTGTGTATATATATATACACACAGAGAGAGAGAGAGAATGTTATTGTATATAGAAGTGAGGAGTAACAGGACCTCCCAGCTGTCCTCCCACTTGGTGATTACAATAATTACTATTCTTATTTGTCCTTTCGTGTATATGTATATATATATACCGCTCTCATTCCCTCTCTCTTTCTTATTCCCTTAAGGTGCACCTTTTCCTTTTTCTCTCCCTCGGCATCAATTACGCTCGAGTAAGTTTCTCACTTTAATCTCGAGATTAATCGCAACTCCCAAACAACAGAGAAGAAGCGCGCACCTTTGGCACGTGGACAACCACGCCGCGAAATAAACGAAGAGCAAAAAAAAAAAACAAACCTCGGGAAACCTCAATGCAAATATCATTATTTTATGTGTGTATGCGTTTATAAATTATTCCGGACCTCCAAGAAGTTTAATTTCCATTGTAAATATAGAAAGTACTTTATTTTGAGATGGGACGGAAGTCTCGTTTTGGATGCAGTATTGCAGTAATTTTTTAGACATTTTTCATTACTGATTTTTTTTTTGTAATTTTAGGAATAATTGATATTTTTGTTCATTGTTAACTTAACCCTTTAACGTCCAACTTTTTTTTATAAAAATGCAATTTTTGTCATCATTTAAGAGTCCAGGATTTTGAAAAACTAACATCGGATTTGTAATATAGAGTCAAAATTCGTGAAATTTTCACAGAAAACAAAGAGTATTTTTTTTAAAATTAAAATGGTGAAAAAACATTTCTATTTGGTCTTAGGAATGTGTCCAGCAAAGAACAGAAAAAAATATTTTTTATAAAAGTTATTGCAAAATTAATTTTTTTGCAACTTTAATAAAATGTTATTTTTCCTAAATGAATGAACCGATTTAAGAAATGAATGAACCAAACGGGAATATAAAGGGAATAAAAAATACTTTCGTTTAGAATTAGAAAATTTCAAAAAAGTTAATATTTTAATGATTATTTAATAAATTTTTTAAAAACAATTTTTTTAAATGTTCTACGCCTTTAAAAATTTTTTTTTAAATTTAAAAAATTTACGTACACTTAAAACTATAAGAAATCAAAATCCGTTGAGAAAATTTTGGAGCGACAATTATTTTAATAGTTATAATGGAAATTATATCGAACGGAGATTAATTCTTTATTGCAATGTAAATTTTTTTTCACAAAGTAGAATAAATTTGTGGGTGTTGGTTGTTTAGAAATTAAAAATATATATTTATTTTTATTGAAGTTATGAAGATTAAAAGTCAAAAGTGGTTTCGATTTAAACCGCTGGGCCTTAAAGGGTTAAAAATACCAAATTGTAATGAATTGATACTAAAAAATTATTGTTAGCAATTTTATCCACTTTTGTATCAATTTGATACTTTTAAGAAAACTGTGTTAATAATTAAGTAATATTGCTAACAAAATTGAAATTAATTAAATTAGTTGAAGAAATAAATTAAAATTAAAGAAATTAATAAAAATCAAAAAAAAATTAATTAAAATTAAACAGAATTAAACAAAATTTACTACGTTGAAGTCCACAACGTTTATCAACGAAAAAAATTATTCTCTTAATAAATTAAAAAAAAAAATAAAGCAGCAATATTGTCAAAAAATTTTAGAAAAAATAGATGGATGTTTATGTTATGATAATAATTGTTATATAAATGAATATTAAATTAAAAATAATTTTTAAATAAATTAAACAAATTTTTTTTGTTGATCAACGTTGTAAACTTCAACTTCGTCAAAATTTAACTAAATTGTTGCTAATATTTACTAATTAGTATTTGCAACTTTTTTACCATTTGCTATTATTTAAATACTTTTTTTTAGATTTGTGACACGAAAAGCTACTGTTTTCAGTTCTTTTAAGATAATTTCAATAACTTTATATTCGCTGAAACTTGACATAAAAAAAATTATTCTAAAAAATTTTATAATAAAAGTCATAGAAACGATTTAAGTCACGATTTCAAATATTTTCCGAAATTCAATTATTTTCAAGAAGCTGAAGTTCGTAACGTTTTTAAAAACGAAAAATAAAAAAAAACTTCAAATTAAATTCATCTTTAATTTTCATGTGCCTTAAATTTTAGGGAATTAATTGTCACCAAGGATACAATTATTAGAAAATAATAAAATATCTACTATTTTAATAATAATTAATTAATTAATAATTAATTAAATTTTCGTTGATTGAAAAATGAAAAAAAAACCATTGAATGAAAAATTTTCTGTTAATAGTTTAGATAATAATTAAATATTAGAAGCGCCATATTTAAAATTTTTAGAAATATAATTTAATTTCGAAAGATTTTAAAATTGAAATCTTTGAAAAATTTTAATTGTTGTCAAACTGTAACAATAGATAAATTTTTATTTAAAAATTTTTTGCTTGAAAATTCTTTGCAAGAAATTAATTATTGTCATAAATAATAAAAAATTATTGCAGAATTTCAATTAACTTAAAAAAGAAAATTAAATCAATTGTCCGAAAAATGGAATTATTTTTAAAAATGTTATTCAAATTCTTCAAAAAAATTCAATTATAAGGATTTATTTGATAACATTATTTATAAAAATTTAATTTTAATAAATATTTAATTATTTTCTTCATTATTAAATATTCTATGTTGTAATAATTGAATTCTTGTTGATCTTTCTATTAAGAAGAGGTTTAAAATTGAATTTCATTTAATATTTTAGATAATAATTAAATATTAAAAGCGTTACGCCAATTATGAATTTTTAGAATTAATCAAATTTCAAAAGATTTCTAAAATTTAAGTGTTTGACAATTTTAATTGTTTTAAAACTGGAATAACATTAAAATTTTCATTAAAAAAAAATTAATTATTAATTTATTATGTTCCTTAAAAATGATTAATATTTTGAATGAGTTTAATTAAAAATCTCAAAAACAAATTATTTAATTTTGAAAAAATTACATTTGTAATTTTTGAGAAATTGCGTTTAATTTCAAAAAGACTTTACACAGTGAATCATTTAAAATATTTTAATTCTTGCAGAAGAATAAAGAAGTATTTAAATATTTATTTAATAAAAATTATTAAAGTTTTAAGTATGACTTTAATTTGAAAATTATGAAAAATATTTGTTTTGAAAGAATGTAATTAAAATGTTTTGAAGACGCAGTTAAAATTTTCTTAAATAATTTAAGAAAAATAAATATTTCCAATTTTTTGGCATGTTTGTCAAATTTAATTGATATAAATTTTATGTTTTATAGAGTTTTTTTTCTTCTTTTAAAAATTATTTTCGTAAATAATTACTAATTCCTAAATGCAATTAATTTCTATAATTCTATTCATTTAATATAATTGAAAACATAATATTATTAGTATAACTATTTCCGTTTTCATAAAATATTTCCGAATTTGTAGATTTTGGAAAAAATTATTGTAAACTGTTCAGATTCTAACCTAAAAAAATTAAACGTGAAAAAATTAATATATAGGAATTCGGTAAAGTTTGCAACATTTATGATTAACGATTGAAAGAAAAAAAAATTATTTTCCTACCAAAAAGAATAAAAATTTTTGTTCACAAATATTTTTTTTGTAAACCATTATTCAGAAAATTAAACGTAATATTTTTTCTATAAGAAATATAAAAATTTGCTTAAAAAAAAACAAAAAATTGACACATTTTTACGTTTTTCAAAAATTGTTGGCTATAAACGTTACAAACTATACACTGATGTAATAAAAATTTAAAAATTTCTAAAAGAAACAAAGACATCATAAACTAAAGAAAATAAGTTAAAATAACATATAAATATATGTTAATAAAATTTAAAATATAATTTAACAAATAAAACATCAAAAAAATATGCAGAGAAATGAAAAGAATTCGAGTCCGACTATGCAAAGACTTTTTCCACTTAAATTCAAAACACTTCATTGTAATTGTATAATGATCGCGTTTGTAAAGGCGGAAAATAAAGTCAGCGCAGTGTATAATAATAAACGTTCAACGTATTTTTGGGTTCTTAAAAATAAAAAAAAAGGAAAATAAAAAAGACGTGTTGAAGTAAAATACAATCAAGATGTCCTCCTTTCGAAACACATAGGGACAAAACGCGTATCTTATTTTAACTTCCGGAATGAAATAATACATATATACACATATAGGCAAAAGTGTGGCATATCTTTTAAAACGAAACAGGCAGTTTAAAAAACGATAAGGAACCCGTTTTTCTTATCGAGTACGTAAAAAAGTTGTTGATAAGAGAATCGCTTTGGTGGTGGAATTTAAAGTTATTTTTTTCCTTTTCTTTATTTTATTTTCTTTTTTTTTGAACAAACCTGCGCGCTCTCATCGGGTCCAGTATAATCTGACTACTATATAGCAGGTTTTTAGTTCTGCCTCTAACATGCTATTGGCCATGGCTAAGCCACGCCTGCTTTTACCTGTTTAATATACCCCTGACTAAAGCAGGTAGTGGTGGAAAGTCTTTGCCTGGAGTTTACCTTTGAGCTGACGTCAGGCAAGTCACGCTACAATTCCCTTTTACCAGAAGCAATAAATAGATTACATATGTATAGTCGACTTTTTTCTGTGACACTTCAAAAGAAAAAAAAAATTGAACGTTTCAAAAATTGGTTCAGTTTCTTATCGTTTTTGACATTTTTTAGGTTATATAAAAGCGAATATTGTTCTTTAAAGATAATCTTTCTTTCAGTAAGATCTGCGTTTACAATATAAATTTAATTGTGACGCAATCTGAAGAAAGGGATCTTAGAAGCAAAAAAAAATTGTAGGTTATGTTTGCAATTTTTTAAATGAAAATACCAAAAAATTATCAACTGCTAATGTGAATCGTTAATGAAAAAGTTTTCAGTACGACTGAAATATTTAATAAACACTGATTTTAATTTGCCAAAAATTAAAAGGAAACTTTTAATCAACAAAAAAGTAACGTTAACGTAACCTTAAAGTGATGTCACTGAGAAAACATACTTAATTTAAGTAGAAAAATAATTTAAACTGATTTTGTTTAATAGAAATTATTTTTATAATCTTAGTCCCAATATATAAAAAATAACTACTTCTTTGAATCAAACATATAATTTGTTTGAATATTTAATTCAACCATATTTTCTGTTTTGGTTTAAACAAAAAATATGTTTAAAAATTGTATCCTTGGTTCAAACTTAAAAGTTAATTATAAATAATTTAAAATCAACCACAACTTATGTTTAAATTAAATGTATTATTTCTTTGAATGAACCAACAAATGATTGAATGAAAAAGTGATTCAAAATATTTATCAGGAATTAAAAGTCAAAATTCTATACGCTGGAAATCGGGGAAAAATAAATTTATTAAAGAAATTAATTTTAGGGCTGTAAAAAATTAATGATTGTAAAAATATCGTGAATTTAAAACCGCGAAATCAGTTTATACTGTCCAACTCTCTAAATTTTATAGTAAATAATTGTAGAATTAATTGTAGAATTGACAAACATTTTGAGATTGAAAATGGATGATGCGTCTCTCCACCTGCGAACGCCAAGGTCGCCGCCAGATGGCAGTTCACTTTTTCTTAGAATTTTTACTGACATCTGGTGGTGACCTTCGCGTTCTCAAGTGGAGCGAAGTTATAACCACTATTTTCTCCCACAAACATTTTTTTATTATTAAAACAAAATATTGTCCAAATAATTTAAATTATTGCAATAACTATAACAAATATTTTAGAAATATTGACGAACATCTTGAGATTGAAAATACTTTTAAAATTAAAAATTATTATTATTATTATTATTTATTGTTATAGTTATACTATTTTTTAATTTCTACACTCAGTCCGAGGTCTTAATTATACGTTTCGATCGTTTGAACAAATTTTATTTACCGTTTATTCAAAATTTAGTGACAAAAATATCGTGTGTCGCGTATAAAAAATAAAATAAATAATACGGTTTTTTAAATATTAAATATATTCTTTAAAAGACTTCGTGCAAAGATACAATTTTCCTTATGGACGAAAAGTAAATATTCAATTTCGTTTTTTTTATCGAGTGTATATTTTAATAGCCGCTGATAATAAAATCGCCTTGTTGGTGGAATAAATATACATATTGTCTATAGAATATCTTGAAAGTATTTATTAATTATAGAATTGTAGATATAGAGATGAATTTTTTAAAAATATATATGTTGAGCAGTGAATTAAAATTGCAGAATAGAAATTGTATACAGTTTATATGAGAGTTCTCGCATGCAAGTGGTATTTGTATAAAAATTCATGTGTTCTGAACTGAGAAAGGGTTGATATCCATATGCAGAGAAAATGGCATCGTTAATATTAAACGACGTTCATCATGCTTGACTATATGGTATATAACATATAACGTGTTTAAGTTTGTGTATAACTGATACTGTTCTATTATTACAGAAAAGGGGTAAAATATTTATTGGCGGAATTCTAATAATATATATACGCATCAAGTTAAATCTTTTCTTTATATATATATTAATTTTTAATTCTATTAACGTATAACTTTAATATTTTTGTAAGCCGTAAATTGTATATACAAAAATGTTTGTTCACTAGGCCAAACAAAGTATTTTTAACATCTTTTATTTATAACGTTATATTTTATTATAATATAATATTGTGTCTTATAAATATAATGTCTTATAAAACTTATAAAACATTAATTGTATTAAACTACTAGTAAACGACATTAATTTTATTGAATATCAATAATATTACGGTTTATAATAAAAAGCAAATATTAATTAATAACGAGGCGCATGCTTATTGCTGAAAAAATTTTTTGATGAAATAATTATTTGATATAAAACTATACTTAACTTCAAAATTCACAATAAATGAACGTTATTTGTCATAAATTTCATTGCACATAAAAAACATTTAACATAAATATCATTTGTCGTAAAATTCATTTAACACAAATCTTATGTTACATAAAATTCACTTAACATTATAATTTCCATTTGACGTAAAAATCATATAACATTAATTTCTTTTGACGCAAAAATCATTTAACATAAATTTCTTTTCACATAAAAATCATTTAACATTAATTTCTCTTGAGAAAAAATTCATTTAACGTAAATTTTAATTGTTACAAAATTTACACCAATATAAAACTCATTTGACAACCATTTCATTTGGCATAAAAATCATTTAACGTAAAATTTAATTGTTATAAAATTTACACAACATAAAATTCATTTGACAACAATTTCATTTGGCATAAAAATCATTTAACGTAAATTTTAATTGTTATAAAATTTATACTCAACATAAAATTCATTTGACAACAATTTCATTTGGCATAAAAGTCATTTAACGTAATTCTCATTTGACACACAATTCATTTGACATAAATATCATTTTACATAAAATTCACCCGACATAAATTTTGATTTGACGTTAAATATCATTCAACATAATTCTTATTTAACATAAAATTCACTTGATATTAATTTCCATTTGACATAAATTTCATTTGACATAAATTCCATTTAACATAATTCTCATTTGACATAAAATTCACTTTACAAAATTTTCATTCAATATAAATTTCATTTAACGTAATTCTCCTTTAACAGAAAATTCACTTGACATATATTTCATTTAGTGTATAATTTATTGCACATAAGTCTCATTTGACATAAATTTCAGTTGACGTAGATTACATTTTACATGAAGATCATTTGATAAGTAAAAATAGGCGCGAATTTCAAAATTGGTGAATCAGAATGTTGTTTCTAATATCTAACATAGTTATTTTTAAAATTCGCGCTTTTTTATGTAAAATGTAATTATGTGTAAACTGAATTTTATGTCAAATGAGAATTTTGTTGATTGATTTTTGTCAAATGGAATTTATACCAAATGAAATTTATGTCAAATAAAAATCATGTTAAATGTCTTTCATGTCAAATAAAATTTATGTCAAATGAAATTCATGTCATGAAATTTATATCAAATAAAAATTGTGTTAAATGTCTTTTATGTTAAATGAACTCTATGTCAAATAAAATTTATGTCAAATGAAATTCATGTCATGAAATTTATATCAAATAAAAATTGTGTTAAATGTATTTCATGTTAAATGAACTCTATGTCAAATAAAATTTATGTCAAATGACATTATTGTCAAATAAAAATTGTGTTAAATGTCTTTTATGTTAAATGAACTCTATGTTAAATGAAATTTATGTCAAATGATATTTATGTTAAATGATTTAAGGCCAAATGAATTTTTATGTCAAATAAGATTTCGGGAGCAGTATTATAGTCATTATTTAATTGACAGAAAATTAATTAACCTGTTTTTTAATTTATTCATTAATTTATGAATTTATTCGTTTGATGTTCATTTATTAATAAGTCAACTACAAATTATACACTCTCGCGGTGCGTATATGTGTGAAACTTACACAATTAAATAAAAAGAACACTGAATAGAAAATAAAGTTTACGCAGTGATCGTACAAGTTGATAGGAGAGAAAAATGACAAAGCTGATAAAAATAAATTGAAATTATGAAATATGTGAATGGTATTTAAAAAGACATTGTAAATTTTTGCAGAAAAAAGAAGAAAAAGAAGGAAAAAAATTGAATGACACATTATCAGTCGAAGACATATGAGTATATATTAATAATAAGAGACACTTTACAAGATAAAATATATTGTAAGTGCACTTTGATGCATGCTCAATGTCAGCAACATTGCTGTTTAACATGCAACGATAGTTACAACATTGCTCGCTATCATTTCGAGTAATTTCATTCGATGGGTGTGTGACGGAACTGTAATTTTAAAAAGGTCGATTAATCCCTGATAGCGAAGGGATATGGCGTCATTATAACTTGACTTTTTCTTCTTTTCTGCATTCTTATTTACTGAGCGCAATCTTTTTTATATTCTTATTATTGTGTTTATTATTATCATTAATAAAATCACAATAACAGCACGAAAAAAAAACTTTTAACTGGAAGAGCGATAACTTTCGCTAAAATAGAAAAAGTATTCTTTAAAATAGCACAGGGTTGCCACAGGTCAGGGAATTCAGGGAAAAGTCAGGGTAAGTAAAATTGGTCAGGGAAAAGTCAGGGAATTTTAGTAAAAGTATACTGAAAAAAATCAAATTTCAAAAATTCATGAAAAAACTCTAAATTTTGATGTTCTTGTTTGCCTTGAAAACTATAAAAATAACCACGAATTTTAATAGAAACCCTTGAATTTTTTCTATTTTAGACAATAATTTCTTTTCAAATAACTTAATATTTAAAGAACTATCATAAAATTATGACTTATAAATTATGTAATGAATAATTTTCACAATTTTCATAAATACTAGATTGATAAAAGAATTTTAATTAAAAATACTAAAAAAAATTTAATTTTGGAAAAGTTACAAATAATTACAGTCTATCCAATTATTTTCAAGAGTAATAACATTTTTCGCAGAAATTCAATTATATTCAAAAATTAAAAAAAATTCTGGTCATTTCAATTATATCTTTAAAAATAAAAAAAATTCTTCTCCAAAATTCAATTATGTTCAAAATTTGTTTTCAAAATTCTCGTCAAAATTTCAATTATCTTTATAAATAATACAATTCTTCTTCGAAGTTCAATTATTTTTAAAAACTTTAATAAAATTCTTGGAAAAATTTCACAGGAATTGCATAATTTATAAAATTAATGAATTTCTTCTAAATAAGCTAATTATTTTCATAAATAATAAAATTTTCACAGAAATTCAATTATTTAATATAAAGAATATCAAATAATTTTTTAAAAAATATCGATTATTTAAAAAGAATTTTATAAAATTCGTCGCAAGAGTTGTTATTAGAAAAAATTTAACAAAGTTCTTTTTAAGAATTCAATTAGTTTTTGAAATAGTAAAATTCTTCGCCGAAATTCAATTATTTTTATAAACTGGAATAAAATTCGTTGAAATAATTAAATTATTTTTAAAAGTAATAAAATTCTTCGCAAAAATTCAATTATGTTCAATGTTATGTTCAATTGTGTTTATAAATAATAAAATTCATCAATGTTTATTTACTTATAAAAAATTATTTAAATTCTCGACAAAATTTCAATTATTGTTATAAATAATACAATTCTTCTTTAAAATTAAAATATTTTCAAAAACTTGAATAAAATTCTTGTTAAAATTTTACAGAAATTTAATAATTTATGAAACTTTTAATAAATGTCTTTGACGTAATTTAATTATTTTCATAAATAATAAAATTTTTATGTGAGTTTAATTATTTAATATACAAAATTTTATAAAACTTTTTGAAAAATATAAATTATTTAAAAAGATTTTTATAAAATACCTCGTATGAATCAATTATTTAAAAAAAATTTAACTAAGTCCTTTACAAGAATTGAATTATTTTTATAAATAATAAAATGTTTCACCGAAATTCAATTATTTTAGAAAAATTTTAATAACATTTTTGGAAAGTTTTTAAATTATTTTTATGAATAATAAAACTCATCGCAAGATTTTAATTAATTTTGGATACAATATTTTTATCAAATTCCTCGAAAAATGTAATTATTTTTAAAAATCTTATTAAAATTTGTCAAAAGAATTCAATTATTTAAAAATTTGTTGATAAAATTCTTTATGAGAATTCAATTTTAACAAACTTTCAATTATTCAATAAATTATTTATTTTTCAATTTAAATAATTTAAATTTTCTAGAATTTTCTAATAAATATGGTTAAAAAATGAAATTACCGAATAATCGATTTATTGATTATGAAAATAATTGAATTATTGCAACGAATTTTATTACAATTTTTTCAAATAATTGAATTTTGTTGAGAAAATTTACTACTTTTAAAAATAATTGAATTTTTGCGAAGAATTTTATTAGGATTTTTGTAAATAATTAAATTTTTGTTGAAAAATTCCACGTTTATTTAAATTATAACAAAACTTAAATTAAATCTATAAAAAATAATATTCTTATAAATTGTTAATTTTCAGGAAGGTTTGAATTTGAATGTTCTAAAGAATTTTAACTCCTGTGGAAAAGTAATAATTAAATACTTATTTAAAAATTTAGTTATTGATGTTTTTGAATAATTTTAAAATTAATGAAATTTGTAAATAAATTTAATAAAACATTTTTTTGAGTATCTAATAATTTTTAGAGTGAATCAGAATATTTTTTATGGTCAGGGAAAAAGTGAGAATTTTGTCTGGAATTTAGGGAAAAGTCATGGGAAAAATAAAATTAAATATTTGTGGTAACCCTGTAGCAGAAGTATTCGCTGCAATAACTTAAAATTTTGCTAATATAGTGAAATTTGTAGTTGTTCCGCAGGTAAAGATTTTTTTTTCGTGTATAGATAATATAATAATAACCACGTATTAATTTTTATATATTGCATTTTATTATTATTACTACCGTTAATTATATCATTATCATGATAACAACTAAAATATCAACCATTGTTATTATTCCACAAAGAAAAAAATATTTTTAATTAATAATAAGTAGCCAACCACACAGAGAAAGTTTTTTTCTGAAATTTTACCGAATAGTTCGGTAAAACGTAAAATAAAGTGTTTCCTACATTTATATTTACTCAATAGTTCGGTAAAATCTAGTCAAAAGATTTAATGAAGCAGAAACGATGAAAAAAATGTTTAGGCAACATTATAAGAAGACAAAGTTTCACTGAAAATTTAAATTTTATGAATTTTAAACGTATTCAGCTGCATAAAGGTCATTGCGACTGTAATTGTTTCCGTATATAATTAAATGGCATATCCGGTAGTAATTTCAATCAATTTGAATAAATGTGAAATCAACTGTGGCCCTGAGTTTGTATGAATTAAATTATAGGTTTATTTCAATTTTCCACACAATGACAAATGGTCGTTTTTGCATTCATACATTTCCTAAAGAATATGAAAAAAATTCAATTTAAATACTAAATAATTAAATAAATTTATTAAGTAAATGCTGTTGACCCTTTTTTATTTTTTCTTTACCCTAAAAATAATTTTATCGAATCTTTAAATTATTGTCGTAAATTAAAAATATCGTGTATTAAAATATCAGTGTAGTTTCCCCTTAATGTTAATTAGGTTACAGAAAATTAAATTTAATAATATAAAAATTGAAAATAATGGAAAAATAAAAGTAATTTTAAAGTTAAAGTTAAAAATATGTAAAGTGATTTTATTGTCAATGGCAAAAATTGAATTGCCAATAAGAGAAAAGTCAAAATATCTCGAAATTTATTCAATTAGAGTATGGTGGAGAGATTTTTTCGATTGTTGAATGCGCCACTTTGAACAAAGGACATCTCATATTGTGAAAGTGATGCTTTGACGAGCGTGTAAGTTACATGTAGAAATTTATGGGGACACGCACACATTATAGGGAATTGTTGAGCGGCGCTCATGCGACGTGGGAATTTTATAAGAGCAAAAGGGGAAAGGGGGATTTTTTGGCAAATACCCCAATTGTCCTCGTTAGAATAAACCATGTATGTATATATAGCTAATCGTTCCATCAAACTCTTCACAAAAACATCGCACAACAGACGATGACGGATACTCGAAAACATTTTTTTGCCAAGAGAATATAACATCATCGAGTATATAGGTGATTGAATGCTGATGATAACTTTTCACTTCTAGCTTTCAATTAAACGCCTCCTTTCATTCTCTCTTTTTTTTTTGTCAATACATTTGAAACTTTAGATGAACTGCCCTTTCTGCGCTTTAATGCAAACACACACATACAATCGGTGGCACGTGCCAACTATTCATTAGGCTCATTTTGTGTATATTTAAGTCTCTTCTAATCTATGACAAGAATCTTGTAAAATGGGTGATTGAATTTAAAATGTATTCGGTCACTAGAAATATTGATTTTTGGAAATTTAATGATAAAAATTTCGGCGACTTTTCTCGTTAAATATTTAATTTAAATTGAGCTAAAATTTTGTAGGAAAGTCTAAAAAACAGTAAAGAAGGGTAGTGATGTGTAAAAATTTTAATAAATCAAAAATAAATTATAAAAAAATATTCTGAAATCGGTACTGACGAGAAATTGATGAGAAATGATCGGGACGACTGATAATTTTAAAGTACTTTGTGGTAATCAATTTTAAAAATATTAAAACTTATCACTGCCCTCCTTTATTGTATTTTGGACTTTCGTACGAAATTTCAGCTCAATTTATTAAATATTTAAAGAGAAAAATGGTCGTCCAAAAAACGGTTTCTAAAAATTGTATTAAACTTAATTAGAATACTTTTTTTTACTTCAACTCTCAGCGAATATAAAAAAAATTGATAAAAAAATAGTTAATAATAATAATAATAACAATAATAATAATAATAGTAAAAATAATAATAATAATATAATAGTAATAAGAATAGTTAATAATAGTTAGTTTTTTTTATTTTTTTTTATAAAATATAAAAAAGCTGAGCAAAGTTTAAAAAAATAGAAAACGAAGCTTTTAGTGCCGCAAACCTATAAAAAAACAGAATAAGAAGCTTTTAGTGTCGCAAACCTAAAAAAGTAATCAAATAGTATACAGTACCGTCCAAAATTGTCAGTCCACCCATTTTTGAAGGAAAGAAAAAAAATTTTTAACATTAAATTCGTATAAACTAAAATTTTTTTTGGTTTATATTTCGAAAGACGATAAAATGTTGAAAAGAATAAGATCATATAGAAGACATTTGGCCAAAATTTATAGAAGATATTTTTAAAAATCGTAATTTTCAATGTTTTACAAAAATTTGAATAACTTCTAAAATAATGAACGCTTTTTAATAATCTTAGGCTTATTTTAAAGCTCATGTTTTACGGAATAAAAATTACTTATAGACATTAACCTGTTATTTTTTACTTGTAATAAGCATGACGTCAAAGTTGCAGAAAAAAATTCAAAAAAATTGAAATAATATTATAAAAAGAAAAATAATTTTTAAAATTCAAACATATTTTTTTATCAGGGTTTCCACAGGTCAGGGAAGTCAGAGAATTCAGGAAAAAGTCAGGGAAAGTAAAATTGGTCAGGTAAAAGTCAGGGATTTTTACTAAAAGTTCTGGAAAAAATTAAATTTTTAAAATTCCTGAGAAATGATTACAGAAATTCAATTATTTTCAAAAGTAACAAAAATTCTTCGCAGAATTTCAATTATTTAAAAAAATTTAAAAACAATTCTCGTCAAAATTACAATTATTTTAAAAAATAATAAAATACTTCATTAAAATTCAATTATTTTTAAAAGTTTTAATAAAATTCTTGACAAAATTCCACAAGTATTCAATTATTCAATTTTTAATAAATTTCTTCAAAATAATTCAATTATTTTCATAAGTGGTAATAAAATTTTTCACAGGAATTCAAGTATTTAAAATACAAAATTTAATAAAATTTTTCAAAAAATATCAATTATATAAAAATATTTTTATAATTAATAAAATTCTTCTCCGAAATTCAATTATTTTTATAAACTTAAATAAAATTCGTTGTAAGAATTCAATTATTTATATAAACTTGAATGGAATTCATTGCAAAAATTAAATTATTTTCAAAATTAATAAAATTCTTCGCAAAATTTCAATTATTCTCAAAAATTAAAAAAAAAATTTTCAAAATTTTAATTATATTCATAAATAAAGAAATTCTTCATCTAAATTCAATTATATTAAAAAATTTTAATAAAATTCTTGGCAAAATGTTATAGGAATTCAATTTTAATGAATTAATTCAAAATAATTCGATTATTTTCATAAGTAATAAAATTTTCAGAGGAAGTCAATTATTTAAAATACAAAATTTCATAAAATTTTTTGAAAAATATAAATTATTTAAAAAATTTTTCACCGAAATTCAATTATTTTTATAAACTAGAATAAAATTCTTTATAAGAATTCAATTATTTATATAAATAATAAAATTCTTCACAAAAATACAGTTATTTTTATAAATTTTATTATTATTTATTATTATTATTATTTATTTATTATTTTATTATTATTTTTTTTTAGTTTTTTAATTTTTTTTTAAATTTTTTTATTTTTTTTTTGTTATTTTTGTTGGAAGAATTAAATTATTTTTAAAATATAATAAAATTTCTTCGCAGAAATCCAATTGTGTTCGAAAATTAAAAAAAAATTCTTGTTAAAATTCCAAGCATCTTTATAAATAATAAAATTCTTCTCGAAAATTCAATTATTTTATGGAAATTTTAAGAAAATTTAAATTAATTTTATAAGTAATAAAACTCATCGCAGAATTTTAATGATTTTTTATACAATATATATTTTAATGAAATTCCTCGAAAAATGTAATTATTCTTAAGAATTTTATTAAAATTTGTCAAATTAAATTTCTATATTTAAAAATTTATCCATAAAATTCTTAATGAGAATTAAATTTTAACAAAAATGCTATTATTCAATAAATTATTTATTTTTTAATTCAAATAATTGAATTTTTCTAGAATTTTCTAATAAAAATTGATTTAAAAATGAATTAACGGATAATCGATTTATTATTATTTATGAAAGTACTTAAATTATTGCCACGAATTTTATTACATTTTTTTTTAAATAATTTAATTTTTTTGAGAAATTTTACTGCTTGTAAAAATAATTGAATTCTTGCGAAGGATTTTTTTTAGGATTTTTGTAAAACTTAACCTATTCCTACAGAAAAATAATAATGATAAATTAAATATTTATTTATAAAAAAAGTTATTGATGTTTTTGAATAATTTTACAATTAATGAAATTTGAAAATAAATGTAATACAACATTTTTCTTGATTATCTAATAATTTTTAGAGTGAATCAGAATATTCTTTAGGGTCAGGGAAAAAGTGAAAATTTTGTCTGAAAATCTGGGAAAAGTCAGGGAAAAATAAAATTAAATATTTGTGTCCACCCTGTTTATTAAATTTTCTTGAAAAATCTACACCATATCATGTTTTATATATGTTCTAGAATAGTTTTTAGTACAAAAAAATATATTTTAAATTTTCACAATTTTTTTGCCCAACTTTGACGTTATGCTTATTTCAAGAAAAAATTACAGGTTAATGACTATACGTAATTCTTATTCGGTAGAAAATGACCTTTAAGAAAAGCCTAAGATTATTAAAAAGCGTTTATTTATTTAGAAGTTATTCAAATTTTTCCAAAACATTGAAAAAGGCGGTTTTTTAAGAATATCTTCTACAAATTTTGGCCAAATGACTTAACTGTGAGGTCTTATTCTTTTCAAAATTTTATCGTCTTTAAAATATAAATAAAAAATAAAAATTTATAAATAAAAAAAATTTGAGTTTTCATAAATTTTATGTTAAAAAATTTTTTCCATTCCTTCAAAAATAGGTGGACTGACAATTTTGGCCGGTACTGTATATAGCAAATCGTTAAAAAAATAGTAAATAGTTAATCATAGTAGATGAGTGTAAAGCCTGCGACTTGTATGTTTTTATAAATTGAAAAACTTATTTTATTTTTTTTTGTTTTATTTTTATTCAATAAAATCGAAATTTCTTAACCCTCCACCCATTATGATAGATATATAATACTAGGGGTTTATTATGGTCCATTTGCAGTTCGTAAATAGCCCTAAATCTGAAAATAGAGTATTCCCGGATTAGATGCGCGTCGACGAATTTTGTTCAGCCCTCATTCGGTATTATGTCGACTTTGGCATGAGGCCTGGGTGCGAGGACTTCACTTTGATATGTAAATATACGCACTACAGGGTACCAAATGTATCTCTCGTACCTACTAAACTCCCGTCAATGAGATTTACCTATAAGCACAACGGGTGTTTCGGAAAAAAAACACTTTTTTGGAATGAAGGCGACAAAAATCATTAAAACAATAATTTTACAGAAACAATACAGTAATAATAAGATAATTTTAATTGATTCAAACATAAACATTGGGAAAAATGTATTTTGAAACAAAAAAAAGTTTGGTTGAATTAATTACACTTAGCCGTAGTAGAATAAAAAGAATTCTTAATTGTTTGCCAAAAATTTATTGGGTTCAAACATTAATTTCTACGATTGACAGAAAAATTATAGGTTCAAACGATCACATTGTTTCTCCGAATGGAAAATTTACGTAGGAAACATTTATTTAAAAATAAAATAAAAATTTATTTAACGAGACGCGTGAGAACTAACGAAATCTTATTTGGCATTAAATCATGTAACATAAATATTAATTCACCTAATTTTCATTTGGCATAAAACCATTTAACATAAATTTTATTTGACATAAAATTTATTTGGTATAAAAAACATTTAATTTCAAATTTATTTGACATAGGTTTCATTAAACATATAATTTTTATTGCATGAATGGCATTTTTGATGATATCCATTTGACACATATTTCATTAAACATAAAGTTTTCATAACATATTTGTCATTTGTCATAGAATTAATACAACATTCAATTAATTCAGTCAATTCATTTGATATAAAAATCATTTACCATAATTTTCAATTAACGTAAAAATACATTTGATTTGACTTTTATTTCACTTGAAAATCACTTGACATTTCAATTGACATAAGTTTATTTGTCAATTAATTTCATTTGACACAAATTTCACGAGACATAAATTTCATTTGGCATAAATGTAATTTAATAAATTTCTCATTTGACATAAATTTCATTTGACATAGTACATTTAACATTAAAGTCATTTAACATAAAAATCATTGAACATAAAAGACATTTAACATAATATTTATTTCACATAAATGTCATTTGACTTAAATTTCATCTGGCATAAAAGTCATTCAGCAATTTTGAATTTCGCGCCTATAGTTTTATGTCAATTGATCTTTATGTAAAATAAAATGTGTCAACTGAATTTTATGTCAAATGAGAATTATGTGCAATAAATTATACATTGAATGAAATATGTGTTAAATGAATTTTATGTTAAAGGAGAATTACGTTAAATGGAATTTATACTGAATGAAATTTTTGTAAAGTGAATTTTATGTCAAATGAGAATTATGTTAAATGGAATTTATGCCAAATGAAATTTATATCAAGTAAATTTTATGTTAAATAAGAATTATGTTAAATTATATTTATACGTCAAATGAAATTTATGTCAGGTGCATTTTATGTAAAATGATATTTATGTCAAATGGAATGTGTGTCAAATGAGAATTAAAGTGAAATGACTTTTATGCCAAATGAAATTGTTGTCAAATGAATTTTATGTTGAGTAAATTTTATAACAATTAAAATTTACGTTAAATAAATTTGTTGTCAAAAGAAATTTATGTTAAATGATTTTTACGTCAAAAGAAATTTATGTTACATGATTTCGATGTTAAATGAAATTGTTGTCTAATGAATTTTACGTGAAATAAATTTTATAACATTAAAAATTTATGTTATATGAATTTTATGATAAATGATATTAATGTTAAATGGTTTTTTGTATGGAATGAAATTTATGTCAAATAATGTTTATTTTGTGTGAATTTTGAAGTTAAATGATTTTGTATAAAATAAGTGCAGCAAACCGAAATTTTGATATAAAAAATGCTAAACATGAAAATTATTTATTTGGAATTTAGTATAATTATATCAAATATCAAGAATTTTAATTCAATTTTAATTTATATTTAATTTTTATTTTTACTTAATTTTACATAAATTTTCTTAAAGCTTAGTATATTTTTTATACCAAAATTTTGGTTTGTTGCACTTTTTTCCCAATTTGTAAATTACTTTTACAAAATTGAATATACATTTTCTTTCAGTGTATTCAGCGAACAAGAAAATAGAAAAAGGAGAATAAAAAATTATTAGGTTTCCATGTCATAAATTGTAAGAAATTAATTTTTTTTTGAAGATTTAGAAACACCCAGTATAGAGATAACTTGAACGTAGAAATTCGAGAGTAGTACCGATGTGCATTTGCTTGAACGAACATTCCACAATGGAACTGACTATGAAGGCTATGCTTTAGGGGGAAAAACCAACCCTCCTCCCTCACCCTTTTACTTGACACCCCTCTATATCAACTCTATGGGAGACATCCAATATCGCCGTTATCTCCACGATGGAACTAATATTGACATATCAGAAAGTCAAGATGTTAACACTTCGCATTCCGCACAAAAGCTTGCGGTTAATCGCTTATGTGTGTGGGATACGCGCACTTATCACTTTTACACTTAAAAAGAAATTAATTAATTAATGAAATTTAACATTTCGATTACGTTAAATTACTGTTTTGTTGTCAAATTTATTAATTGAAAAGAAAAAAGTCATTCACTTGTTCAAATTTGTTAAAAATTTTTACTAATTTATTTTTTAGACTAGGTACTAACTAATTATTTATTATGTTATTATTAATGTTAATTAAATTTAATTAAAAATACTAGTTAATTAATTTTCGATTTTTGAAATTCGCGCCAATTTAGTTCTTAAAATCTCCGTCTAGATGGCATGAAAATTCTCTCGTAAACGAATCGAATAAAAGAAATAAAGTATACATGATAGTGGCGATAAAAAATTATTTCACCCTAGTTAGAAGATAAATTGTATTGTTAATTACAATAATAAATAAATTGTAAATATTTATTCTAGAATAAAATTAGAAAAAATAAAGTGGTGTACATACCTAAAATATATAAATACGAAATTACTCTAAAGTTTGAAAGGTTGAGAACGAATCTTTTTATTACGCTTTTTGATGTTTGAATTTTGGTAGAAAATATTATTTACAATTCAAAAAATGAATTGTTTTTATAATATTTATGTAAAATTTTTTTTTAATCGTCATTTAAAGGTAATAATATTAAAGAAGATTGAAAAGAAAAAAAGTTGTCGTCATTTGAACGTTCAAAACTTTAGAGACATAATAGGAGACATTAAAAGTTCTCTGAGTTCAATTTATATTAATTGATATTAAATTAAATAAATTTTATTAGAAATTTATATTAATTCTTAATTTTTTTTGTGTACATATTGTTTGGCAAATAAATTACATTTATGACTGTAAATTATCCCAACGATCTTAATATATATAATATGGATATATAATTCTTTACGACGGTCATGGTGGATACATAATACGCAATGTGAATTTTTTTTTTTCATTTCTCAACACGATCTACACACACGTTCTTTTATTTCTGGGTTCAGTTTAATTCGAATCATAAACAGTAATTTGACCAGCAGGTGCGCGCACTCTCGTTTGTAATATACAGTAGAATATACTTGCGAAGATGCCCTCTCGCACGTGTGCACAAAAGCAATATTATATCTTCCGATACTTTGGTAAAACCCTCTCTTATATGTACATACATATATATACATATGAAAAGGATTTTACTTAAGGATCTCTTCATATCAGTAATAACAAAAAATAATAATATAATTTCTTATCAACACTCATCGAGTTAAATTACATATACTTTTGTGCGGTTATAACATTTTACTTTTCACGCGCTCGGCATTTGTAATTTTTATCCCTTCTCCTTTTTATAATGTAAGGAAATGGAAAAAGAATTAAGTTACCTCTACTGTATATGGGGAAAATTTTCGTCTGAAATTTTAATGAATAGTTCGGTAAAATTGGGATGAACTGTTAAAAAGGTAATTTTTCAAGAACTAGACTGTAGAAGCAATTGCATTAAATAGAAACGTAAAAAGCATAAACCTTACGATATATGTATTACCGTTTCGCCTACAGTTCGGTAAAACGTAAGATATGTGCTCCCTATAATCATTTTTACTGAATAGTTCAGTAAAACTTGATATAAATGTTCCCTATAGTCATTTTTACTGAATAGTTCGGTAAAACGTAAGATAAGTGCTCCCTATAATCATTTTTACTGAATAGTTCGGTAAAATGTAAGTTAAGTATTCCCTTCACTTATTTTTACTGAATAGTTCGGTAAAATATAAGGAAAAAATATTCTCCGCGCATTTTCTTATTAGTAAAACTTTCTGCCACTACGCTTTCTGGTTTGCAAACTTTTACTATTTTCAGAGTAAAAGTTGCTATACGTTCAAAATACATTTTTATAAAAATCAAGCAACATTTACTTTGAACGCATAAACAAATTTATTCTGAAAATAGCAAAATTTGCTGAAAATTTCTTCTAACTTAATTTTTCTATCTTCACTATGACAAAATTGGATTTTTCTCTATATTTAAATTAGAAATGAAAGTGAAAATAAAACTCCACGAATATGAAAGTGAAAATAATATTATTCCATCAAGGGGAAAGTGGAAACGAAAGCGAAAGTAAAATTCTACCAAAGTGAAAGTGAAAACGAAAGCAAAAATAGAAATAAAAGTCTACCTGAATAGAAAATCAATTATTTGGCTAATTCGATCAAATTTGGGTTATTTCGCAACCTAAAATTTGTTTTCTGCACAAGATAATTAGGGAAAAATACATTTATAAGTACAGAAAGAAAATAGAAATTTTCCACAATTCTTTTCTGAATTTTTAATTTCTCTCTTTCTATCTCTTTCACACACATAACAGAGGTCAAGGTGGTCTTGAAACGGGCGCCAAGAATCCTTCGATCGAATATATATATACGCAGAAAATAGCAGAACAACTTAATAAGGCACGATTGCAGGACGATTGCTTCACTCTGTCCGTGACGATTTGCATACACGATTATAGAGTGCGAAAGGGAAAAAAGAGTTGATTTCCTTCAGCGGCAGATATTGAGGCAAAATGCCAAAAATGTTAACATCCAACTTATAACCATTCACACACATAAACATATATGGAGTCTGTGTATTTATGCGTATTATATATTGACTTCTAATTGTGCTCGCCTATTATTATAACCTCTGAGCTAACAACTTGTGTATCCGTCTAGGGAAAATTTCCAGGCGCCTCTCTTCTAAAAAAAAAAAATTCCTTTATTTTTCCAGACTCCAGTGTGTATATATTTCGAATTTAATAATCGGGGAATTCATCTTTACATCCGATCGAAAATCATTTGGTTTTTTTGAAGGGAACAATAACAGGAGACGCTAGACTACTTCCGAAATCTTATTTGACATAATATTCATTTGGCATAAAACCATTTAACATAAATATTATTTGACAATCATTTGACAATCATTTGACAATCATTTGACAATCATTTGACAATCATTTGACAATCATTTGACAATCATTTGACCATCATTTGACAATCATTTGACTATCATTTGACAATCATTTGACAATCATTTGACGATCATTTGACAATCATTTGACGTAAAATCTATTTGGTATAATAAACATTTAGTTTGAAAATTTATTCGACATACATTTAATTAAACATACAATTTTTATTGCATAAATGACAATTTATATGATATCCATTTGACATATATTTCATTAAACATCAAATTTATATAAAATATATGTCATTTGACATTAATGCAACATATATATTTTATTTAAAAATCGTTTAGCATAATTTTAATTTAAAGTAAGAATACAATTGATTTGACTTTTATTTCACATGAAAATCACTTGACATATATTTCAATTGACATAAGTTTTATTTAACAGAATATTCATTTAAAATAAAATTTCTTTAACCTATTTCATTTGACATTAATTCACTAGACATAAATTTCATTTAGCATAAATATCACTTAGGATAATTTTCATTTGACATAAATTTCTTTTGACATAACTTTCATTTGACATAAAGTTCGTTTAACATAAAATACATTTAACATAATTTTTATTTTACATAAATATAATTTGGTATCAATTTCATTTGACAAAAGTCATTTAACAAAATTCTCATTTGACATAAAATTAATTCTACACATAATTACTTTTCCATAAAAATATCGGAGCTAATTTTAAAAGAAATCTATTAAATACTATATAAACAACATTAGCAATTTTGAAATTCGCGCATATAACTCCATATCAAATGATTTTTTATGTAAAATATAGTCTAAAACTTATGTCAAATGAGAATTATGTGTAATGAATTATAAATAAATATTAAATGAAATAAAATATAAATAAAATAAATTAAATATATGAAATATATGTCAAGTACATTTTTAGTCAAATGAGAATTAGGTTAAATGGGATTTATACCAAATGAAATTTATGTAAAGTAAATTTTATGTCACAGAATTATATTAAATGGAATTTATGACAAATAAAATTGATATCAATTGAATTTTATGTGAAATAAGAATTATGTTTATGATATTTACGTCAAATAAGAATTATGTTTATGATGTTTACGTCAAAAAAGAATTATGTTTATGATGTTTACGTCAAATAAAATTTATGTCAGGTGAATTTTATGTAAAATGATATTTATGTCAAATGAATTGTGTGTCAAATGGGATTTACGTTAAATGACTTTTATGGCAAATGAAATTGTTGTCAAATGAATTTTATGTAAAATAAATTTTAGAATAATTAAAATTTACGTTAAATGAATTTTTTGTCAATAGAAATTTATGTTGAATGATTTTTACGTCAAAAGAAATTCGTGTTACATGATTTTTATGTTGAATGGAATTTATGCCGAATGAAATCTGTATCAAGTGAAATGTTATGTATAATAAGAATTATGTAAAATGATTTTTATGTCAAATGAAATTTATGTCAGGTGAATTTTATGTAAAATGATATTTATGACAAATGGATTGTGTGTCAAATGAGAATTACATTAAATGACTTTTATGCTAAATTAAATTGTTGTGGAATGAAATGAAATTAATAATTAATTAATTTAATTTAATTAAAATTTACGTTAAATGATTTTTACAGCAATTAAAATTTACTTAAAAGGAATTTTTTGTCAAAAGAAATTTATGTTGAATGATTTTTATGAGAAAAGAAATTTATATCATACATGATTTTTATGTCAAATATAGAAATTAAAATTTTATATGAGTTTTATGTATAACACAAAATTTGTGCTAAATGGATTTTGTGACAAATGATATTTATGTTAAATGTTTTTTTTGTATGCAATGAAATTTTTAACAAATAATGTTTATTTTATGTGAGTTTTGAAGTTAGGTAGCTTTATATGAAATAACTATTTTGGTAAAAATGTTTTCGGGAATAAGCATGTCCCTCAATAATAGAAATCCTGCAAAAAATTCAATTTTTTTCTCTTACTGTTCTCTTTTGAATTTTTTCTTTACTCTAAATTAATTTTAAAAATTGTAACTGATTTACTGATTGTTAACTGATTTTAACAGAATTGAAATTGAAATTCTAAAAAAATAATACTTCGTTAACAGCATGTGATTGTTAGATTTCCAATGCAGAAAATTTTTCGACCACTTTTCTCTTTACATATTTAATAAATTGAGCTGAAATTTTGTACGAAAGTCCAAAATATACAATAAAGAAGGGCAGAGATAAGTTTGAATATTTTTGAAATTAATTATTAGAAATTACTTTCGAATTATCAGTCATCACGGTCACTTCAAATCAATTTCTCATCATTACCGATTTCGAAGTGTTTTTATTGTAATTTATTTTTGAATAATTAAAACTTTTGCACATCTCTGCCCGTCTTTATTGTATTTTAGACTTTCCTACAAAATTTTAGATCGATTTATTAAATATTTGGACCAAAGGCCACAAACGAAACCAGTTTTCTTATTATTAAAAATTAAGGTCCAAAAATTATAATTTGTTAAATATTTAATGAGAAAAGTGGTGGTGAAAATTATTAATAACCTAACAATCACATAAGCTGTTAAATTTGAATGTATTTAGTATTGTATATATGAAAAAAGTACATTTCTTTTCGAGAAATAAATATTTTCTCTTGCCCCCATTAATAATAGATTATACGAGAAGAAAATAATTTCTCCGAGATTTAAATGTTGTTTTACGCAAAAACAAATGTCCAACTTTTGACTTTAATGTATAACATTAATTGACTAAAGTTGAATTTAATGATACTTCCCTCCATTAAATATAATATATAGGCAAATTAAAATTTCATTGAGTATTTTATAATTCAGGGTCAACGATTATTACTTCAATATATAGTCGCATATATATATATATACAATTGAGTCGCGCGATATACCGAGAGAGTCATGCCACAAGTATTAAAAAAAATAACCTCGGATAATTATGGGTCATGAGATAAACAATGTTTTCTTCTATTCACGAAAATGACAAACATTTACAACGTTCCGCCGGATACGTGCGTACATGACACGTATTAAAAAAATGTTCGCCTGTTTGTTAGATTCGCTACTCACGGGTAATAATTTTAACCCGCATGGATATATACGTGCGTGGGATATAAGAAGAAAAAAAAAGTCGAGACTTTGTGTTATAAATGAATATATGTGTGTGTGTGTGTGTCTTTGGAATCACACAAATTCGTCTTAGAATTTTTTATTTATGAGATTGAGGGAATACAGTTGGCTACACATGCGCAACACACGCGATTTTAACATATATAACTCTTTAATGCACTTTGCGCTCCGGTGGCAGGAAAATTTGAATTTTTTTTTTTAATGAATAACATCTCTTTGATAATAATTGCATTTTAAGTAAATCGTTTTTTTATCGTTTTGGAATTTTCAATTTGAATTGCGTGGAAATTGAAATTTTTCATGCAAAATAAACTTGGACAGGTCATAGAAGTCTTAAATTTTTTCTCTGTCGAGAATATTGAACTTTATATAAAATATGAAACTAAATTTATTTTAAAAATAATTTTACATACGATTTCTTATAAGAATCGCATAAAGTCATAAATCAAAACATTATTGCCTACAAACTATTAATGATTATTTAATGAATATGATCGTACTTAAATATTTCAAAATTAATTGACTTTCAAGAGTTGCGTTTTCAAAATTTAAAATTTGAACTTTTAACGAATTTAATTAGAAATCTCAAAGGTCTTAGATTTTTGATAAATTTTAATAATTTAGTTTCTTCTCAACAAATTAGTTAAATTTTTTAATATTCATTTCATTAATTAGTATTTAATACAATATAAATTAATATTAGAATTTAATATAATGATAATTGAGAAGTTATAATTATTATAAATAATTGATTTATAGAAAAATTTTAGCTAAAACACTAAAAAAAATTTGATTTTTGTACTGAAAAAAAAATTTATTAGAATCAAATAAATTGTATTTAAATCAAATATTTCAGTATTTAAAGCAAATACTATTTAATTGATTCAAATAAAAATTATTTGATTCAAGTAAATATTTATTTGATAATAGTCAAATAATCGGTTATTTGAATCAAATAAATTTTTTTTCAGTGTGGGAAGTTAGAAATGTTTGCAGAAATTAAACTATTTTTAAAAGTATACCTTTAATAAAATTTAATTGTTCAATTATATTTTCATACATAATAAAATAATTCATTGCAGAATTTCAATTATTATTAATACAATTTTACAAGAATTGTTCCAAAAAAGTAATTATTCTAAAAAATTTAATTTAATTCCCCGAAAAAATAAATTAGTCAAAAAAAAGGTTTTACTACATTTTTTTTACAAAAATATTAGGATTTTCCACATGAATTCAATCATTTGCAAATATTTTAATAAAATTTTTCAAAAGAAATCAATTATTTTGAATACAATTTCAATAAAATGTTTTTCAAAGATTTTAATAATTCTTTTAGGTTTTACTAAAATTTTTTCCCAAGAATTCAAATATTGACATAAATAATTCTTGGGAAAAATTCAATTATGTCGATAAACAAAAAAATAGGTATCATTCCTGAAAATTAAATTATTTTGAGACATTTTTATAAAATTCTATGCAAAATTCAATTACTTTCATAAATAACAATAATCAAAATTCAATTATTAACAAAATTAATAACATTCAATTATATTTTTAAAACATTTTTAATCGGATTCCTGGAAAAATGTAATTATTTTTAAAAATTGTATTAAAATTCCCCAAAAGTAATGAATTATTAAAAAACTTGTGGATAAAATTCTTTAAGAGAATTCAATTTTAAAAAAACATAATATTGGATAACAGAATTAAAATGATGAAAATAATTTTGAAGGAGTTACAGTAATAATATTCTTAAAAATATAAAATAATGATTTTATTAAATTGAAAAATTTAAGAATTAAACATTTTTAAAAGTCTCAATTCTTATGGAAAAATAATAATGATTTAATATTTATTTAAAAATGACAGGTATAAAGGACGAAAAAACGGAAAACGCTCACTGAATGCGCATTGTTAGCTAATAATACACCTTTTTTTCTGAATTAGCTCGATGTAATTCAAGAACATTTTTTCTGCTGCGCGTTTCCCGTTTCAATTCAATATAATTTTTTTTTAAATTACTTATTCTTTTCCAATTGAAAAAAATGTCTACTTTTTTATACAATTTGTACAAATAATTTTCTGTTTAAAATACAATTTTTTTACAAATGTTTTTTAACATTAAATAACTATCTATATAAATGAATAAATAAATAGTAATTACACTTGTTTAGGGTAAAACAATTTTTAAAAATAAATTCCAATGATGTAAATTTAGTGAAACATTAATCATTTAACATTAATCCCGAGTTTACTTTATAGCTTTTGATTTCACTTTCACTTCGTTAGATTTTTACTTTCGTTTTTACTTTCACTTACACTTTGATAGAGAAACTTTATTTTAATTTTGATTTCATTTTGATAGAATTTTTTTTCACTTTCATTTTGATTTCATTTTCACTTTGATTTTGATAGAACTTTATTTTCCCTCATATTCACTTTGAATAAGGAGAAATAAAATTTTGTGGAAGTAAAAATAGAGAAATAAATTTAGAAGAAATTTTCAGTAAATTTTGCTATTTTCAGAGAGTAAATTTTACTATAAATATGACTAAGTTTTTATAAAATGCATAATTGTAATCTTTATTAGCTAATTTTGAAAAATATGCATACTTAAAATCGTTTAATAAAATTGAACTTTCGCATTTTTTTTAAATCTGAAAAATAAGATTGTAATTTTCCAATTACATTGTTTCAAGATAATTGAATTTTTATAAGGGGAATAATTCAAATTTTTTGAAATAATTGATATTTCTTCACATTTTTTGAAAATCAAATAAAATTCTTTTAAAGAATTTTATCTAAATTTTTCGAAAATAATCAAGGGAAGTTGGTGATCGTAATTATAATTTTATTTTTTAAATTTAAACACCCTCTTACAGTTTTAAATGAATTTTTAGCTCATAAAAATTATATTATTCTATTATTATTCAATACATAATTATAATTATTGAACTTCCCTTAAATTTTTATAATTTAAAATTTCTGAATGTTCATAAAAATTATATATATTTATTTCTTGAGCAAGTGAAATGTTTTCGACTTATTAAATAAATAATTAATTATTACTGCTTTATTATTTTCAAAACTTTTAATAAAATTCCTCACAAGAATCAAATACTTTTAATAAATAATAGCATTGTTTGGAAGAATTGAATTTTTTTTTTAAATAGTAAAATTCTTTGCAGAAATTCAATTATTATCAATATACAATTTTAACGAATTGAAAAATCAAATTTTCAATTATAATTATAAAGGGACAAGTTTATTTTCGACAAACTTTAAAAAATGCTTTGTTCAATTCAATTATTTTTTCAATTATTTCTTCTAAAAATTAAGTTTTTATTGCAATTATTTTACTTCACAACCAAAAAAATTAATTACTGAGTTTGTAAACGTAAAATTTTATTTAAAAAGTTTTTTTATGATTAATAATTTATTAAAATATCTACAATTAAAAATGTTTCGTTCACGGTAAATCGTTAGGTATTAAAATAACACCAAAAAGGATTAAAATAAACCAATTTAGTGTTATTTTAATCCATTTTGGTGTTATTTTAATACCTAACGATTTACCGTGTTCATTTGAACATTCAGAACTTGTGAATCATAATTAAAATTATTGATAAAAGCATTATTTTGAAAAAATTTAAAGATTTATTCATGTTAGAAATCAAATTTAAATTTAAAGATGAGAAAAAACCTGGAAAAAATTAGGACATAAGAGGGAATTTTGTTGAACAAAAATAGTACACATCCTGGAGGTAATAATGCAAACCGTGCAATTTTTTTCTTTTTTTTTTCTTTAAGTTTTACTGAACTATTCAGTAATTTGTAACTGATGAATTGTACCGAACACTTTATCTTATACGTTTTACCGAACTATTCAGTAATTTGCAACTGATGAATTGTACCGAACACTTTATCTCACATTTTACCGAACAATTCAGTAAAATTTTTATGAATAAATATTCTCCATGACAATTTTTTTTCTCTTTTCAACAATTTTGCCTTCGCCTGCGAAAAAAAGGAATAATTTACATTCCAACAGTCTTTGGCAATAAAAAAACAAACAAAAGAGAAAAAAAAACTTATAGAATCACCAAAGTAGTAAAACATGATGTTTATAACTAGGTTGAAAGTTCGATTTGCATAGGGTGCACTTTTTTTTTTGCCATAAAATATATGTCGATCTTGATTCCATGCATCAGTTTTCGTGCCAGGGTAGCAGCATGAGTCGAAACGTCTAATTTTCGAAACGAGGGAAGAAGTGAATAGAACAAGTTGAGAAAAAAGAAGAGAAAAAAAAACATTGCGGGAGAGGGGCGTATATAAGAATAAGTTGGGTAACATTGTAGGAAAAGAAATAGGAAAGGAGAGAGAGAGAGAGTATATGAACGAAAAAAAAATGAAGGCACGCGATGGCTGCCAAAGGATTACTTATATGTTGTACTTGCATTTTTTTTTTTGCTCTCTACTTTTTACCTATATGTGGAAGCAAACTTACGAATCCGGAGTTCAACATTGCAGGTACAAAACGTAATGAGAATCTTTTCGTCGAGCAATTGAATATACATGTGTATATATATATATATATATATATATATATATATATATATAGAGGTATATATAGGGACTATGGGTATAATCAATTACAGAGTAGAAGGATGGCCATGGCAATTACCCTGGGCAAATTTCAATTATTGTTTCGACGAAATTTATCCGCGACGCGACTCCATTCCTCATACTCTCTTTTTCTCTCAATTTCAACGAACCGATTCCTTTCGTTCCGGCTTCCTTTCTCGCGTGAGAAAACGCGCCGCCCCGTTTGTGGAAAATACAGGAGGTCGACAATTTTCCATTTAATTTCAATTTTTTTTTTTAAATTTACTTTTTCCTTACTTGTGTTTTGCGATTTTTTCCTTCTTTTTTCGACTTCAATTTCGTCCTCAAAAATCGCTTTTACACTTACCTGGAAGCTGCGTATTAATTATTAGTTGTCACAAATAATGCGATATTTTTGCAGTAAAATTCGATTTTGAAAGGAAAAATTAATTTTCCATTGGTCTAAATGTTAGAAACATTTTGGGACTTATAAAAAAATTATATATATAATACTATATATTATTATAGAAAAATTGTATCAGTGAGAGAAATAGCATCTATCTGAAAAATTTGGCTTGTTGTCTAAAAAAGCATTTTTTAAAACTGTAAATTTATTAGACAGATCAATTTTTTTTGACAAATTTGTTCAGTAAAAGAATCTTTTTATTTTTACGTAAATTTTTTTTGCCAATTTTCCATCGGCTTCATTAAATTTTGTACTGAACAGTTTTATAAATAATTTATTTTAAATAAAAGGTAAAACATTGTTACAGAAGTTTAAATTTTTTTTTTTTGATTCTACACTCAGGGCTCGAACCAGTGAAAGTATTTAAAAATACTGACTTTACGGACCAAAAATGAAAAATTACGGACCATTTACGGACCAATTACTGACAAAAATATATAAAAGAACATTTTACTTAAAACTATAAATTAGATTTTTTCAAAAGTTCTTTGACAATTTTCAAATCTATTTCTTTACAATATTCGATTTTTCAATTATTTGTAAATTCTTCAAATAAATATATGTATTAGAAAATAAAAACTTGAAATAATATTTAAAAAAAATTCCTAATTAAAATTTCTCAAAAAAATTAGTTCCACAGAATTGTCACTTAGTTAAAAATATGAAAAATTCAAATTTTCAAAAATTTGAATCTGAAACCTTTTCAAAATTTAATTATTTTGAAAATTTTACGCTCTAATACTTTTAATATTCAATTATAATCTAAAATTTGAACTCAAATCCATTTTTAAATCAATTTTTATGAGAAAATTCTGCAAGAATTTAATTATTTAAATACAAAAAAACAATTTATTGAATAACTACATATGTTTCTTAAAATTGAATTCTTTTAAAGAATTGTATCAACCAATTTTCAAATAATTTGAATTCTTTTGCAAAATTTTATTAAAATAGATATTAAAAATAATTAAATTAGGGAAAATTTTTGAAAATAATTGAAATTTTGCCAAGAAATTTATTAAATTTTTTTAAAATAATTCAATTTTAGAGAAGAATTTTATAATTTATAAAATAATTGATAATTTACGCAAAGAATTGCATTAGAAATTTTGAATGCAATAATTTTATTCTTTAAAGAAATTTAATCAAAAATTTATTAAAAATAATATTTAACTTCTAATAAATAAATTACAGCGAAGGTTATTAAAATAATTAAATTTCTTTGATAAATTTTAATAAAAATTTTTTAAGAATAATTACATTTTTCGAGGAATTCGATTAAAATTGTATTTAAAATAATTGAAATTCTGCAATTAGCTTTTTTATTCATCAAAATAATTGAATTCCTAATAAGAATTTTATTAATTGCCAAAAAAATTATATACCTGTAAAAATTTTATTATTTATAAAAATAATTGAATATTGCGAAGAAATTTATAAAAAAAATTTGTAAATAATGAAATTCTTATTAAATTGTTATTATTTTTTGAAAATAATTAAAGGTTTGTGTAGAGTTTTAGTAGATTTTTTTTAAATAATTGAATTCTTTTGGAAAATTTTATTAGAATAGTATAGAAACCTATTAAAAATCATTAAATTGAGGAAAAATTATATCGTATAATTTACGTACTTTACGGATCTTTTTCAACCGAATTACGGACTTTACGGACCTTTATTCAAAAAAACGGACTTTTACGGACTTCAAGCAAAGTTACGGACTTTTACGGGATTTACGGACCTAGTTCGAGCCCTGTACACTTAAAAAATTTACATATATTAAATTTTGTAAAAGTATTTTGCAATTTAGGAAAAAAGTGGACAACAATCGAAAATTTTGATACAAAAAATACTAAACTTAAAAAAAAAATTTATGTAATTTAGGATAATTATAACGAGTACAAAGAATTTTTATTCAATTTTAATATAACTCTAAATTTTACATAAATTTTTTTAAAGTTTATTATTTTTTATATCAAAATTTCGGTTTGTTGCACTTTTTCCCCAAATTGTAAAATACTATTACAAAATTTAATACACATTTTCTTTCAGTGTACATCATGTTATTCTTTAATAATTGTATCCTTAGTGACAATTAATTTTTTAGAAATCCTCGCGATAAATATTTAAATGAAGTTTAATTAACAAACATAAAATTGTTTATTTTTTTTAACGAAGAGCCAAGGAAGAAATATTAAATGTTTGTTAAAACATTTTCTCTCTCAATTCTTTATCGAATATAAAAAAATAAAAAATAAAATAAAATTATATTGAATAGTTCTGCAAAATTTAAATATCGCACTGAACTTAAAATTCTTCTGTGTTTTTCTAACTGTTCATCATATTTAATTGGTAAATTTTAAGTGAAAAATTAAAAAACTACATTTAATATTTTCTTAGTTTCTTTAAGTTTTATATTAAAAAAATCCTTTTGCGGAACTGTTCTGCATAATTTGTCTGCTTTACACTTTTTGAAGCTTATCGTCAGAAATATTTTATTCAAGTTCACAAATAAATTAAAACTCTACATTCACAGCTTTTTACGTTTGGGAAGTACAAAAAATTTATATTCAACGATTTCTGAAGAAAAATATTTTTTAAGCAAATTTTTTGTACAAAAAATAGTATAGGTTTAATTTTTTGAATAATGATTTACATTTAAAAAAATGCGAACTAAATTTTTTATTCTTTTTGGTAGAAAAATAATTTTTTTTCAATCGTTGATCAAAAACGTTGCGAACTTCACCGACGTAGTTTTTTTTTAAATGTATCAAATTCGTACTAAAGTGGATCAAATTGATGCCAAAAATATGGATCAATTTTCTGTTTGATTCACATTTTTGGTATCACTTCGTTGCCATTTGATATTTTTAAGCGAGCTTTTAAGTTAACAGTGTTATTAATGCTTCCAAAGAAATATTATCGACATTACTGAATGTGGCTGAAGTCCACAACGTTTTTAAAAACGAAAACAATAAAATAATGGTATTTTTATTTTTGATTCTAAGTCATGTTATTTTTTAATAATTTTATCCTCAGGGACAGTTAACATCTTAAAAATTAAGGCACATAAAAATTGTAGGATCCTAAAGTTCTGAACGTTCAAATGAACGAAATTTATTTATTTCTTCGAAAAATTAAATTTTTATTGTAACTATTTTGCTTCACTATCCAAAAAATTAATTACTAAGGTTCTAAACGTAAAATTTCAGATTTCAAATTTTTTTATGATTAGTAATTTTTTAATATATCTTCTATAAAAAATATTTCGTTCATTTCAACGTTTAAAACTTGGGGATCATAAAATTGTAGATAAATTCAATTTTAAAAAAATTCTTTTTTGATTTTTTTTAAACATTGTGGATTTCAGCTTCGTATTACTGAACTGTTCTGAAAAATATAAATTTAATTTTCATCTCGCCTCTTTTGATATATATATGAAATAAAAAATCATTTTTTAAATTAAATTTCATTACATTGCATCTCCGGGAAAAAAATCTGGATATATAGATAAATTCAATTGATGATTCGATTCGAATTGAATATAAGTTATAAATGGAATCAATGGAGAGTTTGGAAAAAGGCGAGTACTGTCAACCGGGAACCTTGTGACCGGTGCGGCGAAGATCAAAGACGGTCCAGAATGGTTTTGAGCGGGTCCATCATAAGCTTTCATTGAGCGTTCGGTCTCGCTTGGATCAGAACGTGACGCGGGTGAGGCGATTTATTTGCCATTGCCGTTCTCCTCATTTTATCGCGACGTGCCTTCAAACTCCAACTATTCGTCTCAATTTCCTTAATATACTAAAATTAGAATTAAGATTGAGAAAAAAAAAATTTTTTAGATGCGAAAGAAAAATTACAATGCATGAATATATAGAATTTTCTCAGCAGATTCTTTGTTTACTGTATTTTTTTACTATAACCAGTTCTTTCTATTTTTTACTATAAGTACTTTTAATTTTTTTTAAAAATATTTTAGTCTTTTGTATTTTTACTGGTTTCAGTACTTTTTTCCATTTTTACTATATATTTACTACCTTCTTACTATTTTTACTATATTTACTATATTTCTGCAATTTCTAATCTATTATTCACTATTTTTCTCATTTTACTATTTTGAATATTTTTCTCATTTTACTGTTTTCACTATTTTCCTAGTTTTACTATTTTCACTATTTTTCACATTCAACTATTTTGACTAAGTTGCTCATTTTACTATTTTGAATATTTTTCTCATTTTACTGTTTTCACTATTTTCCTAGTTTTACTATTTTCACTATTTTTCACATTCAACTATTTTGACTAAGTTGCTCATTTTACTATTTTGAATATTTTTCTCATTTTACTGTTTTCACTATTTTCCTAGTTTTACTATTTTGACTAAGTTTCTCATTTTACTATTTTGAATATTTTTCTCATTTTACTGTTTTTACTATTTTTCTAGTTTTACTATTTTCACTATTTATCACATTCAACTATTTGCACTATTTTTCTCATTTTACTATTTTGACTATTTTTTCATTTTACTGTTTTGACTATTTTTCTCATTTTACTATTTTCACTATTTCTCTCATTTTAGTGTTTTCACTATTTTTCTCATTTTACTATTTTCACTATTTTTCTCATTTTAGTATTTTCACTATTTTTCTCATTTTAGTATTTTCACTATTTTTCTCGTGTTACTATTTTCACTATTTTTCACATTTAACAATTTTCACTTTTTTTTCGTTTTACTATTTTAACTGTTTTTACTCTTATAACAATTTGACTACTATTTTCACACTTTTGTCTTTACGCTATTATAATCCTTTTGCCATTTTTACTATTTTTTCAGTACTTTTTTATTCTTTCAATACTTTTTCTCTTTTAATTTTGACTAATTTTACTCTTTCCACTCTTTACTATTTTTATCCTCTAATATTCTGTACCATATTTTTTATTTTTTACAACTATTTTTATATAGTTTCCCTCTTTACTATTTTTTACTACTTATTTACTTCTATTCATTATGTTTTTATTCTTTTTAATATAGTGAAGAATAAAATAAGTTAATACATATTTAGTTTCATATTTTACTATTTTCACTCTTTCTACTAATATTGTACTACTAATTTTATACTTTTAACCTTTTTACTATACTGTTCAATTAGTTTTTTATTCTTTTTAATATTTTCTATTTTTACTACATTTTTTATATTCCTTTCGCTATTTTTACTGCCTTAAATATTTTTCCATTTTTAGTACTTTTTTACTCCAATTATTATTTTTTATTACTTTTTATTATTTTTCTATTCCTTTATTCTCTCACTAAAAAAATAAATCTTTCTCTTTTCTTGGCAAAAAAATAATTCATTCGGTGAAAAAAACGATTATTAAAAAAAATTGACATAAATTAAAATTAAAATATCTAATGGAAGAAATTGACATTTTTCTAAAGGTTGCGAGAGGTATAAATAAAAAGACTGAAAATCATATTTCAATGAGTTATATTATAATTTTTAATAAACGTTTTTATAGATTCGGAAATAAAATATTAACATCGTCTTCTTGATTTAAAATTTCTGCGCGAGAGCAAAAAAAAAAAATTGTGACTATTATAATATTAGAATTTATATTACTGATGTTTCTGTGGTGATCTCTCTTCGGTTTTGGTTTTTTATTAATTTTTTTTTCTTTCATCTCCGCCTATCCACGCGACTCTTCGGCACCGCCAAAGACGAGGTCTGTAATTCTGATGATGAGGCCGCTCGCGACACTCGAGAGACAAATGTCTCCTCGAATCAAGAATGAACATTTCAACCTTTCCACCTTGAGTCAATTACCTTGATAGTACTCTTCTCTCTATAGTATATTTTCTTTCAAAAATTTTTTATATCCTATACCCCTCTACCATCGTATATATTTTTATTTTAATATATTTTTTATTATCGTTTTTTTTTTTGCTTTTTTTCCTAATATCAAATTTTCGCGGTTGTAAAATGTATAAGAAATAAGCTAAATATATTTTTAGACGCGAATACAAAAAAAGAAAAGGAATTGAAAAAAGGGGATTTGGAAAAAATCGCTGAAATTGAAATGAAATTCTAAGAATTAAGAAATGCTGTGAGGAAGAAGAAAAAGTAATTTATAAAAACTTTCTTAATTTTACAAAATAACTTGAATTATAATTTGGTTTTAGAATGAGAATATTTTAGACAAATTAGGAACATAATTTGTAGGATATTTTTTTCGATATTCGTTTTAGTAAATTTTTTATTGTTGCAAATATATTTATGGTTTTTTAAATTATTTTTGACTATTTTTACTCTTTTTCTTTTTATTCTTGATTTACTTTTTACTATGAAAATTTACTATGTATTTACAAAATTTTTTTTTAATTTAATATTTTTACTATTTTTACTCCTTCTACTCTTTACTATATTTTTGAAAATTATAAATTTACGAAATTTTAGGAACTTAAAGTTTTGAACGTTCAAATGAACGACGAAGTTTTTCGATTTTTTTGAATTGTTTATTTCCTAATAAAAATTACTTTATTTGTTAAAAAGATTAATGTCTTAACTAAGAAAATATTAAATTTTAATTCTTCTTCTTTTTTATATCCAAATTTTTAAAAATAATCAAGTAGAAAAAAAAATTTCGTTCATTTGAACGTTCAAAACTTTAGGATCGCGAAATTTTTTAAATTTTACGAACCTTCTTTGCAATTTTTGTTATTCATTTCACTGTTTTTTTATATTTGTTACTATTTTTTTATATTTGTTACTATTTTTTAAAATTTTTTCACTATATTTTTAACTTTTTACTATTTCATTATTTTCTCAAAAATATACTATATTTTATTCATTTCACTTTTTTAACGTATTTTTTATTCATTTTTACTACTTGTTTATAATTTTTTTTTTACTATTTTCATTAATTTTACTTTTTACTAATATTTTTACTATACATTTTGCTTTGTTTAATTAAAAATTTTAAAAACTTTTTTTACACTTTTTAATATAGTTTAAAGATATTATTTAAATAATTTTAAAAATATTATTAAATTTTAAAACAATTTCAACTTAATTTTACACTTTTTGTTCTTTCTTATTTTCACATTTTCTACTTTTTTAAAATTATTTTTACAATTTTTTATATTTTTTTGACCATTTGAATCTTATTTATTATCTTTTTTATCTTTTGCTTCCTCATAAATAGAGGAAGTATTTCGCTATATTTTATTATTTATTATTTTTTCAAAAATACTTTTTTTATTCTTTTCAATATTTTTATTCATTTCTATCTATATTTATTTTTACTTCTTATTTAGAATTTATTTTTTACCATTTAATATTTTTAATATTTTCACTTATTTTACTCTCTATACTCTATTTTCCTAAATTTCTATCTTTTCTAATTTATTTTACTATACTTTTCTAGGATTTTTTATTCCTTTAATTTTTCTAAAACTTTTAATATTTTTAATTTTTTACTATTTTATACTTTTCACTCTTTACTTTTTTTAATTTTTCCTACTGATATTTTTATTTTTTTCAATATTTTAAAGTATTTTCATTATTTATTCATTTCCTTGTTTATTTACCTATTTTTTCTACTTGTTTATAATTTTTTTACTACGTATTTAATATTTTTACTATTTTCACTATACTTTTCTTATATGGGGCTAAAACTTTGAACGTTCAAATGAACGGAATTTTTTTTCATCTTAAGTGTTTTTGAGAAATACTTTCGAAGAATGAAAAATAATTGAAATTGAACAATATTTAGATTAAAATTAATTTGTTTTAATCTAAAAACTAATTTTTTTTTCAAGAAATACAAATTAGAAGAAGTAAAAAAAAATGTCGCGTTCATTTGAACGTTCGAAACTTTATATAAAGGAACATCTCTTCTTATCGTTTGTTCTATATTTAATAGTTTTCTATTCATTTTTCTATTTACGTATTTTTTACTTATTTTTTTACACTTTTTATTTTTTTTTATTTTTTTTTAATATAATACAGTGAAACCTGTCGGAATTTAACTTGATGTTTTAAATTTTATTACAGGAAACAATCTTTAAAAAATTTATTTAAATCTTGAGGCAAATTTTTATAATATTTTAGAACTAAGTGAAAATAATTCAATTTTTTATAATATTCTACACTGGTAAAAAATTTTTTTAATTCAAAAATAAGTAGTCAACCAAAAGAATATGTTTGAATTAAACATATTTTTATAATATTTAAAATAAATATAATTTTTATTGAATCAAATTTATTATGTATTGAATCAAAATTTTATTATTATGTTTAATTCAAAAAGAATTTTTTGTTGATTTTATAACAAAGATAATTATGTTTGATTCAAATAAATTGTTTTCTCAGTGTAGAACTACACCCAGAGAAATGGTATATTTGTCTCAGAACCAACGAGGCTTTTTATTTGTTTCAAATAAATTTTATTTGGTTTAAATAAAATTTTATTTAAGTCGAACAAAAATTTTATTTAAAACAAATAAAAAGTCTAGTTGGTTCTGAGACAAATATACGTTTATTTAAGTCAAATAAAATATATTTGGTTTAAATAATATTTTTCTCTGGGTGTAATTAAATAAAATTCTGATTAGATATTTTTGACAAAAAAATTTTTTTAATATAGACTTGCATTCCGATAGGTTCGACTGTATAATATTATTTATTTATTTAGTACATAAACGTAGTTAGTACATAACATTGTGAAAAAATTAATTATTAATTAAGACTGAAATAATAATTAAATGATCGCAGATTTTGTTTTCCTTTTTATATTGTAGAGAAAATAATGATTGCAATTCTAAAAATATTTGAACAATGTACGATTGTTTTAGAAAAGGGGGAGATTTGAGAATAATTTTGTTAGCGTTAAAAAGTTTATAGAGAGAAAAAAAATCCTAATTAGATAAATTTAGGGAGAGAAATATCCTTGGAGGATATGAAAGTCCTGTGGTTCTCGGGTGGTGCTGCCAGCTTTCGGTGATTTAGTATAACAGAAGGAGCCAGTGGAGTGCGTGTTCTGAGGGAAGAAATTACCTCGCTTGCGTCGACGTGGGTGCAATTGCTTTGGGAATGTTAATCGTCGACACAGCGACCCACCGCAGTGGTCCAAAGGCACCAAAATTGCATTTTCATTCACTCCTATAAACAAAGCGAAAATTAAAACTGAATTTCTCCAAACAATATTTTTACATTTTTATTATTAGTATTTTATTATTATTATTATTATTATTTTATTATTTTCATTAATATTATTATTTTTATTTATTATAATTATTATTATTAATATTATTTTATTATTTTCATTAATATTATTATTTTTATTTATTATTATTATTGCTATTATTATTTTATTATTATTCTTATTATTATTACAATATTGATATTAATTAATCAGTTGGAATTTCAAACATATATATTTTTTATTTAAAATATCTCGAAACACCGTGAATGTAATAAGAAAAACAATTGAATTTTGAACGTATTTTAAATGAACTCTTCCTTTTTTGTTAAATATTTGATTTCTCAAAAAATTACTAAAAATAATTGATCTGGTGAATAATTAAGTTCCTGGAAGAATTATAGTGTTTTCATTTTTGGAAATTATTAAATTTCAAAATCAAAAGGTCTGAAAATTGAAATTTTTGAAATTTTAACTCCGGGGGGAAATAAATTTCTCAAAAGTATAGTGAAAGCATTAGGAAAAAATTTGTTTAATTCAAAAAAATGTAGCCAACCAAAAAAATATATTTTAATAAAATATTATTTTAAAATTTGCAATAAACGTTATTGTTATCGAATCAAATTCGAATCGAATCAAAATCGCTAATATGGTAAAATTTAGAACTGTTCAAGGTTAACGTTTGTTTTCATTTATTATTTCGAAATATTTTTTTTAATATTGTTTCAATAGTTTAGTTAAAATATTTATCATAAATTTCTAAAGTTCAATTGAAAAGAAATTTTTAGCAATTGAATATTTTTGAAAATTTCTAATCGTATAATGACAAGCAAAAAGAATATTTAAAAAAAAAGAAAAAAATTATTTTTATAATTAGACGTGATTGAATATTGTTGTAATAAATTTTGAATTTAAAGAAGATAAATTTTCTTTACACGGACGTTTAGAACTTTAGGAAAATTAAATAAAAAACTAATAAATCACAAGGGCTTTTTTTAAAGAAAACATTTTTTTATATATATATATTTTTCTTGTACGCTCTCGAAATTTTTAATTCTATTTTTTTTTCTTCTTAGGTTTCGAAAAACTTCATTTTCTACCTCGAGAATCAACGACTGGTGAGTAAAAAGAAAAATTGATATCATATCAAAAATGTGTAAACGACACAACAAAACAAAAAACAAAAAAATTAATTCCTTTATATAAGAAAAATTGTGCGAAAATTTCAAGACTAATATATGAAAGTGATAGAGAAAGAGAGAATCAGAGAGGATTTTTGCCGCGTTAACGAGAATCGTTTTAACATCGATTAACCCTCCCCCTCTTTGAAAAGGAAAAAAAAATTACTCCTGGCCCGGTGTCTGCGGGGCCCTATATAACAAAATTGGTTCGTTGCTTTTGCCAATTTCCGTAGATTACCCACTTTTTTTCCGTGTTTTTTTTTTTTTTTTGTAAAGGTCCGCACTCAACGAATTCGTCGCTCCGACACAAAATTGTGTTAATTTGCCGCCTAACTATTTATCTTTATAGCCTCATGCCGAACGACTTCCCAAAAAAGAGAGATTCCAGAAAGACGTTAAAAACTTTCCGCGGATTAACTTTGCTGCGTCCGATCATCTCTTGTTCTTTGGTTCAGAGCTTCAGATTATTTTTCTCATGCGGTATAAAAAATTTCCGATCGAAAAAAATTTTTTGCTTCTTTCGCGAAAGCGTAAATTTTTTTGATAAATGAGTCTGTACAATTTTTTTTTGTATTTCAGACTAAAACAGAACTTTATCAACTTTTTTTTTACTAGTTTACATGAAATTAACAATTTTAAAAATAATCGAATTTAAAAAATTATAAGTTAAATTATATTAACTAATAATCAAAATTTTTAGTCAACTAATTACTTTCAAAGTTGTCAATAAATTAATTCTTGAATATTATTTTTTGTACAGTTGATTTTAGTCAGCGAAAAAAAAAATAATTAAATTTTTACAAGGAAGGGTTTAATACCTATAATTAATTTTTATCCTTCTTTAAAAAAAATTACAGAGAATTTTATACAAAAAATTGAGATTAAAAAATAAGAATTATGAATTTTCATTATTTTCTAAAACAAACATAATTTTATGAAGAAAATTGTAATTGCTAAAGAGAAAATGAGCAAAATGGGTATATTTTCTATTTCATATTCTTTATATTTTTAAAATATCCTAATTTTGTGTAAAAGTAAAAAAAAATTACATAATTTTAGATTTAATAAATAAAAATTTTTAATGAATTTTTATTTTCTTATTCCAATGAAATAAAAAATTTTGTATGATAATAAATAAATTATTCATTTTTAAATATTTTCTATTTAAATCGCTCTGTTTGTAATGAAAATTTGTTGTTGTATAGGAATTTCAAGATTTTGCTAACTTTTTCTACAAAAAATAAAAATTAAAAATCATCAAGATTGTCAAAAATATTTTTTTAATTGAAAATTTTTTGGTAAAATTTTTTTTTTTCGTTATATTAAAGTAATAAATCGATTTCTAAGGATTTCAATATTTTAAATATCTATTTATCTCAATTCAAGATTTTGATGATTTTTTCTACAAAAAATGAAAATTAAAAATCATCAAGATTGGTAGAAATATATTTTAAATTAAAAAGTCTTTGGTAAAATTTGTTTTCCTTATATTAAAGTGATAAATCGATTTCTAAAGATTTCAATATTTTAAATATCTATATTTATCTCAATTTGTAAAATAAAAACTTTGAAAAATAAAATCAACTTTTAAAAAATTGCTTCTCAATTTCTGTTACAAAGTTTTAATTTTAGTTCAAAAGGAAAAAAAAATTGCTACAAATTATTTGAAAAATATTTTTCTCAATAAAATAATAATTAATTAATAAAAATAGTAAATTATAGTAAACTAATATAGGTATTTGTTTCAAGTAATTAAAAATAAATGTTTTGAATTTATTATAAAATAAAAAAATAATTGCAATATAATTTATAAAAACTTGAGGAAAACGAAAAAATTCACAAACTTTTTTGTAATTTTTATTTAATATTTATTTATAAATGGGACAAGTTTTTTTCAGTAATTTTCATTAAATGTTTGTTAAATATTTATTTATATTTATTAAACTCAATTTTTAATATATCAATTATTTATTCATTTATTATTTTCTAGGTATTATTTTTATTTGTTTACTTATTTATTCATTAATTGTTTATTTATATTTTTTAAATTAAAAATATTTCTAAATTTTTGAAATTAAAATCATCCTAAATTTAAATTTAAATGAATTTAGATTTTTTTTATTTACTTCGTTCACTTTCCAAATTTTCATTGCAAAAAGTTTTTCAATATTAAAAAAATTTATTTTTACTTATCTTAAATAGTTTTTAATTTTTTATCTCTGACTAGTAATCTTGGAAATATTTAAATAAAAAAAATTCTACGTTTTAATTTTTAAAAACTTCAGGATGATAATCTAAAAATTGTTAAATATTTTGACATTTATTTAATATTGATTTTGAAGCAAATTATAAGTAAATAAATATTCAATAATTAATTATTGTTAAAAAAATTATTTATTAATGTGAATGATTTCATTTTGTTTAAATAATTAAATTAAAAAAAATAATCATAGTAGAATTATTATTAACATTCGTTTTTTGAATTCATTAATTTTTTATAATTATTAATTTTATTAATATTTTATAAATACTTATTTATATTTATTATATGTTTAGTTATTTTTATATAATATTTACAATTATATGAAAGTTTAGCAATTAGTTCTTATAAATAAAACTTTATTTTTTAATTGTATTTAAAATTTACCTTACAATGTAATAATTCATCTTATGATTTGTTAAATAAATTAAATTTGTCTTGTAATTATAATAAATTAACAAGCAAACAATACACGCGCTAGCGCGCGGAACGTAGTACTAAATTTTTTATTAACAAACATAAATTTTTTAAATAATTTCATAATCAAAATTAAAAAAAATAACTTAAGTTTATATTTTTAAAAATTTTAATGAAATTTCACGAAAGAATTCCAATATTTCCTAAAATTTTAACAAATCTTTCTAAATAATTCGTAAAAATTATATTATTTTTATAAATAGTAAAATTTTTCGCATGGAGTCAATTATTTTTAATACAATTTTAATAAAATTCTTCTGCATAAAATTTCAATTATTTTTAAAATGTTTAATTAAAATTATTAAAGAAACTCCATTTTTGACAAAAAATTCAAAGAGATTCTGCAAAATGAATTTAATTACAATATATTTTAAAAAAATTTTAACGACATTCTCCTCGAGAATTAAGTTATTTTCATAGTATACAATTTTTATCGTAGTGTCAGTCCGCAGTACAAACATAGCATAACAAACATTATGATTATTAAATGGAAATTATAATAATTTATATTATTTATTTCCAAAAAATTAGAATTTTATTGAAAGTCCTGATTGAAAAGTTAAGAAAAGAAATTTTTCAAATTTTTTACCTTTTTCTCAATACAATTTAACATTCTGTAAAATAATTAAAATTTTTTTTTATAACAAATAAAGAAACTTTTAAAAACTTTTTTTTGTATAAAAAATGAAAGAAGTTATTAATCAATACATATTAAAAAAAATAATATTTCTGATTTTGTTTAAAAAAAAATACTACAAATTTTGTAAAATACTTTAAAATACTTTATTTTTCTTTCAATTTTAAATAAAGAAAAAGAAATTATTCAAATTTGTTCATTAATATCTAGATAAAACTTAAAATAAATTCATTTTTAGAAGGTTAAAAAATTAAATCTTATTAAAGAAATTCTTCAAATGAAATTAAATATTTTGTTTTTTAATAATTATATGAGAAAGTACACGAGCGTTTTTTTTAGCTAGTAAAATATAAAATATCTTTATATACAGAAAAAAATAAAAATTGTAGTTATGAAATACACAAATTCTTCCTACACATTTTTTTTTATTAATTTAAAATAGAAAAAATTTGTTAAAAATTGTAATTAAAAAATAAAAATTTCACAAATTTTTATTTCAAAAGAAACTAATAATTTAAAACAAATAAACAAAATATAATTATAAAATTTATAAATCAAACATTATTTATTATCAAGAAAAATGTGTTTTCAAAGCGAAAAAAAAACAAAAGCATATACAAAAACTAACTTCATTCTGCGAACGGACAGAACGAAAAACCACAGACTTTAATAAAGTTAATTAGTTAATTAATATAATTTAATTACTTAAAATAATTTTCATAATTTATGTAACAAATAATAGAATAAAATAATTAATATAATAAGAACTAAGGAATAAATAATGAATACTATGATTATAACATAACTCAATAATAAATATAATAAATATTACAAATAGTAATAAATAATAATAAATAATAATTTGTAATTTTTGTTTTTGTTTGGCTGTATTAATTAATTTGTTGAGTAATGAGAAGGCCTAGATACGGTTAATAAATAATAATCTTCACACCCGTTTAATTCAATATTAATAATAATTAATATTAATTTAATATTATTATCAAATAAAAAAATGAAAATTAAATCCAAATTAACTTATTAGTAAATTTTCAACTGTCATTACATTTTTAATTGAATTGAGATTTATCACATGCAGGGAGGAGGAAATGGGAGATTTAAAATTTTTCTGAATGGCGCGGGTATATTTTTGTAGATTGCTTCCTTCCGTGGTTTGGTCATTTCTCTTTATATGAAGGGCACGTGACCAATTTGTCAGGAAAGTTTCAACATTACTTTACCAAACAAAAATGGGAATAATGGAAAACCTTTTTGAGTCCAGTTGGATAATTCATCCCCATTTCACGTAATTCTTAGCCAAAAGCCTCCCCTACGGATATATTAGGTTTATGGTCACTCCGCACTCGACAAGACTCGAGGCAAACAGGAAATAGCTTCAAGCTTTTAGCAAATGTGTGTCCGGTTTTATCGACATCTCTAAAATTCCTCCTCTAGTTTATTTTTCTCCTTCTTCTCTTCTTTGTCTCAAAGAAATTTTGTGTAAAATTTTTCATCACTTTTTACAATTTTTTGAATTATTGAAAATAGATTTTTTGTCCTCTGTTTTTTTGGGGAAGAAAGAAAATTTTCTTTTCAGTTTATTCTCTATCTGAAAATTGGAAAATTTTTTTCTTCTTTTCTTTCAGTGAAGAAAGAAATTCCTTTTCTCAGTCTCAAAAAGCGTGTAAAATTTTTAATCACTTCGACATATTTTGAATGATTGAAAACAAAATTTGTTTCTTTTTCTTTATGAGGAAAAAAAGAAAGTTTCTATTTTTCACTGCGTCTTAAAAAGAGAGTAAAATTTTAAATCACTTTGACATATTTTAAATTATTGAAAATACATTCCCCTTCGTTCAGTTGAAGGAAATTTATTTCTTCCTTCTTCGAACTAATTTTTATCGACAATAATTTTTAAGTCACTAAAAAGAAATAATAATTACCGTGTTTCTGAAAATTTTGACATAGTTTTCGTTTTTAAATGGAAAAGAAATTCGAATTTATTGTAAATTAAAAATTTTTATTTAATTATTAATTTTGAGTCACTGAAAAGAAATAATAATTACCATATTTCTGAACGTACATTTTAAGTTTAAAACCCTTATTCCAAATCAAATTGATGTTTTTTTAATATTTTCATCATTTTAAAGTTCAAAAGTTTTTGGATGATTAAATAGAAACATTTTTTAATTTGTTTAGATTAAATTTTCAAAAACAAAAAATTGAAGGGGGAAATTAAAAATCAGTGACTTCTTTGTTCGGGGAATAAATAAAGTGTATGCACATGGAAGGCATAGGTCACAGTCACGGAGGCTGGAAATAAATATGTAGGGCGCTACCGTGTCCTCGAATTTAGTTACACTTATAATATTGGATTGGCATATAAGGGCCTAAGGGGGCCTTGAGCGATTTCAAGTATCGGAACAAATGTTATTTATTGACCGAGAGAATCAGTGGTGTACTGAAATTCCCAGGGTGGTCCTTAAGGATATGTGCCTCCGATTCCCCTCCGAAAAACGAAATTGCCCATTTTAGGAGGGAAAAAAATGATGATGATGACGATGATTAGAGGAAATTCTTCTGGAAAATTTCTCTTCAGGACAAATAACTCCCTGGAGACGTTCATCATTTTGTTAAAAGTGCGAGGAAAAAAGGTTCTTTGAATTTTTATCCACAGCTTTTTATTTTAATTGAGAAAAATTTTTCTTTTTTGGAAACATTTAGCAGTTACTTTGTATTTTTAGAAAGTAATGAATTTGTTCCTTAAATTTCAATTTGTAGTTTTTTTTATAAGGAAATATTTAATTAGTTTCGATTATTAATTTATTAATTAAATTATTTATCTCTTCATTCACATTTTTTTTCACTTGTATTTATTTATTTCTTCATTTATATCTAGAAATTATGCAAGATAATTTATTTATTTATTTCAATAATAATATTCACTAACATTCAATAATTTATTTCAATAATATACTGGCTCAACAATTTTTTTGTTCCACTTTATAAAAGTCCAGAAAAAGTTCCGTAAGTTTATAGTTTTAGTTCCTTATTTTTTCAAAGAAAAATGATATTCATGAAATTTTTTTACTTATCAAAAATATAGAGAAAAAGTTCCTTAGATTTCTATTAGCAGTTCTTTAGTTTTCGACGGAAAAATATTTTTAAAAAGTAATAAAAAGAATTCTGTTGATTTTATGAAAAGTTCTTATAAAAATAAAAAATGTCAAAATTTTGCAGAACTATTCAGCGTGTCATTTATTATAAAAATTTAAGGAACTAAATAAATTGGACAAATATTAAATTTTTGCAACTTTTTATTCACAATTGACAAATAAATTATACAGAAGAGAATAGTTTTTAGTAGTTATTTAAAGTTTTACAAAATTACTCAGTATATTTTATAGTCAAAGTGAATAAAAACTCAAGGGTGAAAATATTTTAACAAATGTTAAATGTTTATTTTCACAATTTTCCATTTAAAATTCAAATTATAATTCACAAAATAAATACTGAACAGTTGTAGATAAATTTTGAGGAGCTATTTCAATTTTAGAGAACGGTTCAGGATTAACAAGCATGTAATTATTTTTCTTTGGTTTCTTAAAAAAAAAACTGAACAGTTTTGTATTTTCTCCTTCCCTTTATTCTAAATCTATCTACAAAACAGAACTTTTTTTAGAAATTTATTATAATTAATTGAAATTCGAAAAAAAATTTAGCAAACAATGTAATGCTTTGTTTAACAACATTTTTATTTACAGTTCATTAATAAAATATAAAAATTGTAGAAATTTTAAATAGTGATTGGAATGTTACAGAACTGCGTTCAATATTTCAGTAAAAATCTAAAAAAAATTAGGGGACAAAATGCTTTAGAAAATTTTCAATATTCAGTTCATAAAATAAAACAAATAATAAAAAAAATAAATAATAATTCTTTTTTATATAAATTCTAAACATAATTGTAGAAAATTTTAAGTTGTCCTTTTAATTTTACAGAACTATTTCACAAAATTTTATAGAAAATGTTTTTATATTGAAAGTTAATGAAAAAAATTCAGGGACAAAATGTTCTAAAAAATTTTTAATGTTGTATAGCCGTTTTCATTTAAAATTTAAATTAAAATTCACTAGAAAATTTCTGAACATTTATAAGAAGTTTTTAAGTAGTCATTAAAATTTTACAGAAATTTTTAACAAATTTCAGTGGAACAATGATTTAACAAATATATAATAATTTTATTTTTTCTTTATTGAAAATACTGAACAATTTTAGTTGTCTATAAATAATTTAAAAACTGTTTTAGAATAAAATTTAACGTTTTTCGAAAAAAAATTCCATTTAGAGTTTACTAATAAAATGCATAAACAATTTGAAGAAATTTTTAAATTGTCATTGTAATTTCACAGAACTTTGTAGCATATTCTAGTGAAAGTTAATAGAAAATTGTATTGTTACTGTAACTTTACAGAACTATTCAGCAAATTTAAGAAAAAAACAATAAAAAATTAAATGACAAAATGTTTTTAAAAAAATTTTTAATTTTAGTTCTGCAATTTTTTATTTCAAATACAGATTAAAATTCACAAAGTAAATACTGGAAAGTTGTATAGAGAAGAAGTTCAAGTATATCTTAAAGTTATTTAAATTTTACCGAATTGTTCCGTATTTTTTTCTAAATGTTTCTTGTTTTTAACTTTTTTTTTATTTTCAATTTCTCTTATTTCTTATAAGTGAGAATTTATTGAATTTAATAAAAAATAAATAAATAAATTTTTAATTTATTTAATTTTCTTAACCTATTTTTATTTATTTACAATTTTTTCATATTTTTAAAAAGTCAATTTTTCCTGAACTGCTCAGAATATGAACTGCATTTAAAGGAAAGAAAATATATTCCAAACAATTGCAGAAAATTACAAATTGGGGAATTCTGCAAAACTATTTAGCGAATATTTTCTCTACAATTTTTCATTAATAAAAATAATAATAAATCACAGAAAAACGAGCAGAAAAGTTGATGGAAATAATTCGTAGTATTTCGTAGAAAGCAGTTCCTGAATTATACAGAACTTTTCAATATATTTTGTCGCAAAAAACATCGAATCATTATTGTAAATAAAAAGCCATTACATTTAAATTTGGGGACAAGAATGTTTTCGTCGATATTTACAAATGCAATTAAAGAACCATTAAGTAAATTTAATGAACCAATTTTTTCATTTAGAAAAATTATTTTTAATTAAAAAACCATTAAGTAACATTAAATGAACAAATTTTTTCGTTTAGAAAAATTATTTAATTTTTAATTTAAGAACCAATAAGTAAAACTTATGACCCATTTTTTCGTTTAGAAAAATTATTTTATTTTTAATTTAAGAACCATTAAGTAAAATGTAGTGAACCAATTTTTACATTTAAAAAAATTATTTTATTTTTAATTTAAGAACCATTAGGTAAAATGTAGTGAACCAATTATTACATTTAAAAAAATTATTTTACTTTTTAATTTAAGAACCATCAAGTAAAATTTAGTGAACAAATTTTTTCGTTTAGAAAAATTATTTTATTTTTAATTTAAGAACCATTAAGTAAAATGTAGTGAACCAATTTTTACATTTAAAAAAATTATTTTATTTTTAATTAAAGAATCAACGAGTAAAACTAAATGACCCTTTTTTTTTGTTTAAAAAAAATTATTTTATTTTTAATTAAAGAATCAACAAGTAAAACTAAATGACCCTTTTTTTTGTTTAAAAAAAATTATTTTATTTTTAATTAAAGAACGATTAAGTAAAACTAAATGGACCAATTTTTTCGTTTAAACAAAGTTATTGTCAATATAAATAAAAATAATTTATCATATTAAACAGTAATAAATCACTCCCCAATAATAGCAACAAAAAAAAGAAAAATAGAAATGAAAAATAGGGGAAAAAATTGTTCACACTATGTGGGGATTATTAACGATAGAAAAGAAGTGTTAAAAACCCCCGCAGTAATAATAATAATAACAATAATAATAATCACTTTTCGTGATAATCGTTTCTGAAACTGGAATTTCACATCTTTCTATGTGTGTTGTATGTGTGTCAAAGATACGAATGAAAATAACAATAATTTCGAAAAACCACAAGACGATCCTTTGGCCCGCGCGCTCTTTTTTGGTTTCCCATGAATTGGAACCCTGATGGGACTAAACTGAATGAAAAGAAGGAGGCCTATTAGTGTCCTGGCTTTTGGCTCTCCAATGAATGAAGGGGCCTGTTTTTTTTTTTTTTTTTTTTTTTCATTCGATCCTTGCAAGTCGTCGTGTATACTCTCGCAGGTTGTTGCGTCCTGCTGAGAAAGCCTTGGGCTACTTTTATGAGCGCAGGTTGTTACATATACGCAATAACGATCTACATCGAAAATCAACAATCGACATCCGATACTAATTGCCCATTGGACGAAGGGTGTCTTTCAAAAATTCCCTCTATGTCCTTTTTTTTAAACCTTTCATTTCTCTAAACGTGCGTTCGCTCTTCTATTTATAAACCTTTCTTGAACTTTTCTTTTTTCTATTTCTTCTTCTTTTTCTTTCTTTTCTTTCTTTAGTTTCTTTCTTTTCTTTTTTTCTTTTTTCTTTCTTTCTATTTTTTATTTTTTTATTTTTTTCTTTCTATTTTTTTATTTTTTTCTTTTTTTATTCTTTTTCATTCACTTTTTCTATCTCTATTACCCAACAAATTACTTTGCCTCCCATGGTTCTAAATACTAGTCAGTTTTTTGTCTTCTTTCGAAAAATTTGTAAAAGAAAAAAGTTTAAGTTACTTAAAAAAATTTAAGAAGAAATAATAGAATTGAAATTTGTGAAAAAAGGCTTGAATTTCGTGAATTTAGAGAAAGGAGTGTGGTGATTTAATAGACAGGATACACAGGATGTAGTTTGGAAGAGAATTTATTTGGCTTTCTTCAGACAACTTTATTTTTTTTTAACAATTGAAATTTCAATATTTTCAATTTTTCTATTTTCTTTTTTTTATGGGGAATTTAGTGGAATTTTCTGAACAAATTTTTGAAATAGTTTTCTCTTTTAAATGGAGAAGAAATCCGAATTTATTGTAAAATAAAATTAATTTCATTAATTATTATTATTATTATTTTATTTTTATTTTTAAATTTAACTAATTTTATTTAATTATTAATTTTGAATATAAATTAGTTTTACGTAAAAAAGCAGCATAGAAAATGAAAAAATTAAGCAAATATTAAAAAATGAGTGATGAAGAAGGCAAAGTGGAAGAATTGTAAAGTTGAATTTTAATAGAAGTAATAAAAGAAAATTTTATACATTAAATAATTTACAAATATTTTTATTAATCTAAAGAAATTATTATTATATTACTAATTATTTTCTTCGTTTCTAAAAAACTAGCATTTTATAACAAACATTTTAGATAATTAACATAAATGTAAATCCCCATGTTCCTAAGGTTTCGAACGTTCAAATGAATGACAATATTTCTTTTACTTCTTCTAATTTGTATTTTAGTTACAAAAAAAATTATTTATTTTTTTTTTGATTAACACAAATTAATTCTAAACTAAATACTGTTTAATTTCAATTATTTTTCTTTTCATCGATATTAAAATTTTCAAAAACACTAAAGGTGAAGAAAAATTTCGTTCATTTAAACATTCGAAACTTGAGCTCCATGTTAATCCTGAAAAATATTTTCCATTTCTAAAGATGAAAAACTTTATTGCTTGATAAAATTTTGACTTCTTCCCTAACCCTAAAGAACATTTTAATAATTTTAATAATTTAATAATTTTAATAATAATATTTTAATATTCCAATGCATCAATAACTTCTCTTCTAAATAAATATTTAGTCATTATTATTTTCCCACAGGAATTAATTATTTTTAACATTTTTTGAAAAAAGTTCTTTGGGAATTTTAAAATCCATTTGTTTAAAAATCAATTCTTTAATTAAATACGTATTAAAAATCAAATACTTCAAATAATTTTGAAAAAATTCGATTGAACTTTTTTAAAATAATTAATTCTACAGAATTCTTTGTTATAAGTATGAAAAATATACAAATTTTCAAAGAATTTAATTGGAAACCTTTTTAAAATTTATTAATTTCTCAAAATTTATGTTATAATGCTTTTAATATTTATTATTATCTAAAAGTTTATGTAAAATTAATTTTTAAATAAATTTTTATTAGAGGATTCAATAATTTAAATGCAAAAATGAATAATTTATTGAATAATTAATATTTCTTAAAATTGAGTTTTCGTAAAGAATTTTATCAAAACATTTTTAAATAATTGATTGCTTTTAACGATTTTTCATATAAAATTTTTAGAAACAATGACATTTTCTAATGAATTTGATTAAAATTGTATGAAAAATAATTAAAACCCTGCGATGAGTTTTATTTATGAAAATAATTGAATCCCTGAATAGAATTTTGTTATTTATGCAAATAGTTAAATTATCACGAAGAAATTTATACAAACTTTGTAAATTATAGATTTTATACGAAGTTAAGGAAAATTTTTGAAAATAATTAAAATTTTGACAAGAATATTAAAAAATTCTTAAACATAATTGAATTTCTGACAAAAGAATTGTTTACTTTTGAAAATAATTGATTTTATGCAATCGCAGTTATAATTTTTCCAAAATTCAATACATCATTGGAAGGTTTTAAGATTTCAAAAAATTTTATTTAATTTATTTTTTGAAGGCACAAATATAAAATTTTATGCAAAGTTAGTAAAGCGCAGTGATAAATTTTGTACAATTTTTTCGGTAATTTATTTTTTTAACTAAACGAAAAAATAGGCGTGACTTTTATTTTATAATCATAATTTTTGTTAAAGATTGTGTTTTTTTTTTAATATTTAAATTATTATTAAAATTTTGTAAAGATAATCGAATTCTTTTGAGTAATAATAATAATAATAATAATAATAATAATAATAAAAATAATAATAATAAATTAAATACTTCGTTTAGTGCACGGAGAAAAAAGAATAGTTAGAATAACCGAATAAATAGTTAGACTTACTATTCGGCGTAGTAAAATATGGGAGCACTAAGCAGCGTAGTGGCATATACTATTCTGTCTAGTGGCAATGAGTTTGGTGAGTCTCACTAAGTAGCGTAGTAAAACATACTACGCCGTTGTTATAATTTTACTACGATAAATAGTTTAAAATACTACGCTTTTTGGTAACTCTTACTAAAAAGTGCAGTAGAACATACTAATCTGATGAGTCAGTTTTACTACGATATTTAATAAAACTACTTTGCTTCTTAATTATTTTTACTACATGATGTAGTACCTGTTACTATTTTTTTACTTTAGGATTATCAAGTTATGTAGTAAAAGTTACTACCCTGTTAGTTTAGATCTACTACTTAAGTAGTATTTGCAATAGCAATTTAAAATTAATTTAGTCCACTTTGAAAATAATAAAAACATGTTTATATTAATAATAATGTAATTTATTTTGTACATACATAATGTTGTTTTTAACATATTAAATCTTGTATTTTAAAGCAAAAATATTTCAGCAATCCATTTCAACTTTTATAACTTAAACTATTGTCACAAAATTTATAATTAACACACTTTATTTCACAAATAAAAATATAGTTTCTACAAGCACTGTTCTTCTTTAGCTGAAATGAATGCGGAGACTACACTTTGAATAATATTATTCTCTAAATTTGACTGTTTTTGCAGTTTCAATTCAATAATTTATAATATAAAAACTAATTTTTCTGCAATTCTGAATATATACACTTTCACATTAAAACACTGGTAATACTGTACACTTATTAAAGCTTAAATATTCTTTCAAAAATAAGACTTGAATATAAACGCATTATTTTCAACTAACGCTTGGGCTGAAAAAGGAAAATATGTTCAAATATTGACAGGAAAATGTCCTTTCACTTTCCGTAAATAACCGAAAATACACGAAACAAAAAAACACATATAAAAAAATTACGAAATGGAGGGTCAAAATACTTTGCAAGGGTCTTATGTCTTTGTTCACCGAACGGCGACAAGATGTTTTAGGATGAATACTACAAAATGCTGTATGCCTTTTTAAGTTACAGAAATATTTGTTAATATAGTAATATTTTACTTATTTTAATTAAAGGGTATTTTTTTAATCACTACTATATTAAATGTAACTTTTTATAAAGTTTTAATTAGAATTAATGTATAATTTAAACAATCATAATACATTTAGATTAAAATTAGAGATATACTTCAAGCAAAGATTTGAATTTATATAAGTTTTGAAAAATTATAATTAATTTACTAATAACTAAAATTATTTAATTAATAAATAATGTTATATTAAAATTTTTTATAATTTATTTATTAATATTTAAAATGATATTAAATTGTTAATTAACACAGCATTATTCCTTCTTAAATTATTAATATTCCTTAAAATTTAAGTGTAACTTCAATGACTAGTATGGCTAAGTCACTTTAACCTAATAATTTGTAAGACCTACTAAACGAAATAGTGCGGAGTACCTTGCTTTCAAAATACTATGCTATTTAGTATGTCAAACTATCTACGTAGTAAGACCAACTTTTCTAACGTTCACTAAGCAGCGTAGTTTTTCTAACTAGTCGGAATAGTAATCTTGACTATTCTTATAGTTGCTCGAACCAGTTGGTTAGTTAGCCCGACCATTTCTCTTCAACTATTTCTGTTTAGTAAGACTCACTACGCCTTTTTTCTCCGTGTGGGCGTGACAATTGCTACTTATTTGTATTATTTCTAAAAAAAATTTTAAATACAAATTTCATAAAATTGAATTATTTTTTAATTATTAAATAAAAAATTGTTCCAAAATAATTCATACAAAAATAATTTTTTCTCGACAGTTTTTCAAAAATTAAATTTTTATCAATTTTTGTAAAGAAAATAGTACGTTTGTTTTTTTGAATAATGATTTAAAAAAAATATGTATTTGTGAACAAAAAATTTTATTCTTTTTGATAGGAAAATAATTTTTTTTTTTTTTCAATCGCATTGATCGTTAATGTTGCGAACTTTACTGACGTTTTTAAATCTGTAAAGTCTAATTATTGTTAAAAACAGAAAGAGTTTGAAGTATAAATAAAATCTTTTCAATGCTGAACAATAACATTCAGTATTTTCTTATAAATTCTTGAAATTGAATATTATTCCAGCACTTTTGACAAAAGTTTCCTGACTTTTTCTTGATTATTGTCATTATTATTGTCATTATTATTGTCATTACTATTGTTATTATTATTATTATTATTATTATTATTATTATTATTATTATTATTATTATTATTATTATTATTATTAATTAATATTATTACTATTATTATTGTTATTATTATTAATTAATATTATTACTATTATTATTGTTATTACTATCATTATTAAATTTGCTGCAAGCGCATTCAGTGAGTATGCATTTGTTCATGCATATAAATGTGTATATCAGATTCCATGAAAAGGCAACTATCTCCCCATGGAGTCATTCTCCCCATGAAATGACGCGGATGTGTGAAAATGATAATAAACGCTTCGTGGAAATAGATAAAGTATATGGTGGCAATGACTTAGAGAGTTGTGCGTGAAACATAGTCGCAGCGGTCAGTCATTACTGTAAAGTAAGTTCCAACAACCAATGATAGGTGGAACTTATCAATTCTTATAATCCGCCGCAATTGCAGTAAATTCACGCCGCATTGGTCGTTTTCCGGTCAATGTTCTCCGCGAATCCTTTACAACGATTACATCATTATCATGCTACAAACACTTTTCATCTTCTCTCGATTTCTTCCATATGGGTGATTCTTCTGAAAGTGACACTTTTAGACTTCTATTTTTCAATTTGTTTATTTTCTTTTTAATTATATGTTTTTTTCTACTAAAACTAATTTTCACACTAAAAAGTAAGATTTTTAGGCTGCGGAAAAATTAATTCTTTAAAATATTAAAACTTTTCTCCTTTGAAGAAGATTATTTCTGCTCTATTAGATTATTTTTAGTTAATTCGCGAGTTTTTTTTATTAAAAATCCACGTTGATATCGTTCACGAAATGGAAAATAAAATTGCACTGCTTAAAAATGAATAATTTGGATATTTTACTACCGAATATATTCAATTCGATTAAAATATAAATTTATTTAAAGCATTTCATTTAATGGTAATTTGAGTTAATTTTTTCAATGAAATACCAGGTAAATACTAAAAACAAAAGAAAAACTCGCATATTTCATGAAAAATGCTTCGGAGATGAAAAATAAATTTTTTTTACATTAATTTTTATTTCCACTAGGACGCAATTAGAATATGTTTTTTAAGTAAAATATACAAATCTCACACCTTTTTTGTATTACCATCGAAATATTCTGTGAAACTTCTACTTTCAGTTATATTTATTAAAACAGAAGGTTTCAGAGATGAAATTGAATTTTTACTCGGAGAAAAATGTAAATTTCGATTATTTATAACAACAATAATTTTTCTCCTTTTTATAGATAAAATATAGGAAAATCAGGGCTCGGATTGTGCGACTTTTTCGACTTTTCTAAGGAAATGTGACTTTTTTCGACTTTTATGTGAAAAAATGCGACTAATCGACTTCTTAGAGATTTTTTTTAACTAAAATACGAATGAAATTTTTAAAAAAATTTTAATTTAAAGAAAAAAGTTTAAGTCAAAAAAATATGTTTTTTTACATTTATTTATAAATTTTCCGAAAACATCAATAACTTCTTTTATAAATAAATATTTAATTATTATTTTTCCAAAGAAATTAAAATTCTTCGAAAGATTCAAATTCAAACCTTTTTGTAATTAAACAACTTGTAAAAAATTGTTATAAAACATGACCGAGTAAGGAAATCATTATTTTATGTTATAAGACTTTATAGAAAAAAATTTCGTCATTTTTTATGAAAATATAATTGAATTATTGGGAAAAAATTTATAAAACTTTAGTAAGTAATTGAATTTTACAGAAGAATATTGATATTTAAAAAGATGATTGAAATTTTGAAGAGAATTTAAAAAAAATTTTTGAAAATTGAAATTTTGAACAGAATTTTTCTAGAAATATTTAAAAGTAATTGCATTTTGGAGAAGAATTTTGATATTTATATAAAAATAATTGAAATTTTGAGAATTTAGAAAAAAAATTTAAAAATAATTAAATTTCCAGAATTGAATTTTATTCTTTATGAAGATATTATAAATTTTAAGGAGAAATTTTAAAAAATGTTTTGAAAATAATTGAATTTCTGCGAAGAATTGTATTACTTTTGAAAATAATTGAATTTTAGAAAGGAATTTTATTAAAATTCTTTGCAAATAAATGAATTTCAGGGAAGAATTTTATTATTCACAAAGATAATTGAAATTTTGAACAGAATTTTTCTAGAAATATTTAAAAGTAATTGAATTTTGGAGAAGAATTTTGATATTTAAATAAAAATAATTGAATTTTTGAGAATTTAGAAAAAAATTTGAAAATAATTCAATTTTCGTAAAGAATTTTCTTATTTTCGAAGATAATTGAATTTTGCAAAAAATTTTATCAGAACTTTTGAAAATAATTAAATTTTTATGATGAATTTTATTATTTATAAAATTTTTACGAAAAATTAACAAAAAATTTTGATTATAATTGAATTTCGGCGAAGAATTTTATTACTTTTGAAAATAATTGAATATCAGAGAAGAATTTTATTAAAATTCTTTGCAAATAATTGAATTTCGGAGAAGAATTTTCTTATTTATAAGGATAATTGAAATTTTGAACAGAATTTTTCTAGAAATGTTTAAAAGTAATTGAATTTTGGAGAAGAATTTTGATATTTATATATAAAAATTATTAAAAAAAATTAAATTATTATTAAATTATTTTAATAATTAAAATTTTGAGAATTTAAAAAAAATTTGAAAATAATTGAATTTTCGTAAAGAATTTTCTTACTTTCGAAGATAATTGAATTTTGCAAAAAATTTTATCAGAACTTTTGAAAATAATTAAATTTTTATGATGAATTTTATTATTCATAAAATTTTGACGAAAAATTAAAAAAAAATTTGATCATAATTAAATTTCTGCGAAGAATTTTATTACTTTTGAAAATAATTGTATTTCTAGAATGAATTTTATTATTTATAAAGACAATTGAAATTTTGACAAAAATTTTATTAAAATTTTTGTTAAATAATTGAATTTAGGTAAGAAGAATTTTATTATTTATAAAAATAATTGACATTTTAAAGAGAATTTAAAAAAAATTGTTAAAAAAACCTAATTAAATTTTGACTATGATTTTTATTACATTTTTAAAAATTGTATTTCGGATTGTTTGATTTTAATGTATATCTGTTGTCGAGAAATGTGATTTTTTTTACAAGTTTGAAAATTTCGTGTTTCCTTTTTGTCGTTTTTTTTTCTAAAATTTCATGCGACTTTTTTCCGAATATTTCGTAAATTTTATGCGACCTTTCGTGACTTTTGTTGTAAATTTATGCGACTAAAGTGACTTTTTTTAGTTTTAAAGACGATTCGAGCTCTGGAAAATTAAACGTTAGATTCTCAGCTTTATTTAAATGTGCATTAAAATTTTTAAGATATTTTTAACATATAAAATATCAGTAATCATTTTGAAGTAATTTTAACCTAAAACTGAAGACAAAGTTTAAACATTTTTAACAAAAGTAAAAGTGAGGCCTACAAATTTTTCAAATGCATATAATGATAGAAAAAACATTGTACTTTCTGACACTATTTTTTATTTCCGAGAGTTTGAAAAAAACCGTAAAAATTTAGTTATTTCTTATAGAAAAGACCTATTGCGGAGACACGTTGAAAAGGCTTCGCAGATGAAAGTAATTTAGTTATTACATAAATTCGGTTGAATAAAATTATTTATTTTTCTTTTTAAAATGATAAGTGAGTGCTTAATTTTTACTATGGAAATTAAGAATAATTATTAAAGAGTAGATTTTGTAAAATTAGTCGAGACATCAAAAATGTCACTTTCAGAAGAATCATCCATATATAGGAGAAAGAATCTATCGTCAATTTTTTTGTTCGTCTTTAACAATTTTTTTTATAAATTACAGTATCCGACGGCTCATACTATATTTTAGTTTTGAAATATAAATATTTGACAGAAAAAAGTCAATGAAAAGAGGATGAAAATATTAATAATTGTCATATTTATATCGTCAATTGTTTTTTGTTCATCTTAAACAATTTTTATAAATTACTGTATCCGACGGCTCATACTATATTTTAGTTTTGAAATATAAATATTTGACAGAGAAAAGTCAATGAAAAGAGGATGAAAATATTAATAATTGTTCTATTTATATCGTCAATTTTTTTTGTTCGTCTTAAACAATTTTTATAAATTACAGTATCCGACGGCTCATACTATATTTTTGTTTTGAAATGTAAACATTAGACAGAAAAAAGTCAATGAAAAGAGGATGAAAATATTAATAATTGTCATATTTATAAACACTTCCAAAAGTGATTATTCCGAGGGAGAGATGGGGAGGAAATTTGACTTTTCACAGGGGCAATGATACATGCCCACTAACATACAAATATACAAACATTGGACAGAAACTCTGGGATATATGCGCCATAAATACACGCGGTCGAAAGCAGTATATCTCTTTCGCGTTGCTCCACGCCCAGAGCACATGCTCTTGTCCTGAAAATGCACCAGCAGACACACATCACAAACACCTATTTAATACATATACATATATATTTATATGTACTTACGTGTGCACGTATGTGCGACTGGTTTTTCTTTTCTGATCTTTCTCAATTCAAGATCTCGTTACTAGAACTTTGAAGAGGACCGTGAAACTTAAAGACGTGCATCTCGAGACTGCGTCTCTTTGGGTATATTTGAAGCCTCACTGCCAACGCCTTGTCGTCTTTTGACTCCTGGGTGGAGACTTTTGTCAATATGAAAAACACGAATTTACTCTTGGATTTTACTGTGAAATTGTTTTTATTGAAATTTTTTTCTCTTTTTTCAAATTTTATTTCATTTTTCAAAATTTTTTTCTCTTTCATAGGTTCTTTAACACTAGCATATATATTGTGACTATTAGAAATTCAGGAGAGGCTTGACTACTCCCGAAATCATATTTGACATTATTTTTATTTGACATAATACTCATTTGACATTAAATCATTTAACGTAAATGTCATTTGACATTAAATCATTTAACGTAAATGTCATTTGACATTAAATCATTTAACGTAAATGTCATTTGACATTAAATCATTTAACGTAAATCTCATTTGACATAAAATCTATTTGGTATAAAACATTTAATTTGAAATTTATTTGACATACATATCATTAAATACACAATTTTTATTGCATAAATGTCATTTAATATAATTCTCATTTGACATAAATTTCACTAGACATAAATTTCATTTGGCATAAATGTCATTTATTATAATTCTCATTTGACATAAAGTTCATTTAACATAAAATACATTTATTTCAATTTAAAAATTTTTTGTGGATTCAATAAATATTTTTTAAAAGTAATTGATTTTTGGAGAAGATTTTTGTTTTTAAAGATAATGGAAATTTTTACAAGAACTTTTCGAAATTTTTAAACAGATCTGAATTTCTGCGAAGAATTTTATTACTTTGGAAAATAATTGAATTTCTGCAATAATATGCAAATCCTCCGAAATTTAATTTTTTTAGTGTTTATAATTAGAATTCTTCTATAAATTAACTATTTTTCATAATTAATGAAATGTGTATAGTATATCAAGAAAAATTTTATTAATTTCAGAATAATTAAATTTTTTTCCTAAATAACAATATTCGTCACAAAAATTAAATTATTTTCTTAGATAATAAAATGCTTTTTATGAATTCAATGATTTCAAAAAAAAAATTTTTACCTAAAACTGAAGACAAAGTTTAAACATTTTTATCAAAAATAAAAGTTAAGTCTAAAAATGTTTAAAATGCACATATTTAAAGAAAAAACCTTGTACTTTCTGGCACTATTTTTAAAAATTTTCTAAGAGTTTGAAGAAAATCATAAAAATTTAGTTTTCTTATATAAAAGTCCTATTGGAGACATGTTGAAAAGGCTTCGGAGATGAAAGTAATTTAGTTATTACATAAATTCAGTTGAATAAAATTATTTTCATTGTCTTTTCAAAATGATAAATAAGTGCTAAATTTTTATTATGAAAATTGACAATAATTATTAAAGAGTAGATTTTGTAAAATTAATCCAGCCTTCAAAAATATCACTTTCAGAAGAATCATCATTTTATCAGAAAATTCAAGGAAAAATCAATTTGTTAAAAACAAAAATAAATAATAATTGAACAAAAATTTTCGAAACTATTTGAAAAAATTCTAGTTTTGTGAAAAATTCAAAAAATATAAACAATTTATTAAATAATTGACTTTTTCTTAAAATTGAATTCTCATAAAGAATATTACCAACAATTTAAAATCTAATTAATGTTTTTTCGAAGAATTTTAATAAAAAATTTTTAAAATACATCTTGTTAAGGAATATATGATTAAAATTGTAATAAACAAACTTAAAATTCTGCAATGAGTTTCATGGTTATAATAATAATTTAATTCTTAAAAAGAATTCTATTCATGAAAATAATTTAATTTCTTTAAAAAATTATATTATGTATATGAAAATAAGAAAAAGTTTGCGTGGAATTTGATCAAAATTATTTTTAATAACTGAATTATTTTAGAAAATTGTATTAAAACAGTAGATATTAAAAATTATAGAATTAAGGAATATTTTTGAAAGAAATTGTAATTTTGCTAAAAAATTTATTAAAATTTTTAAAAACAATTCAATTTTGGAGAATATATTTTTTTTTGGAGAAAATGGAAAATTTTACCAGAATTTTTCGAAATTTTTCATCAAATTTAAATTTCTGTGAAGAATTTTATTACATTCTAAAATAATTGAACTTCTGTAATAATTATATGCAAATTGTGCTTTTGATGAATTTTAATAAAATTTTTAAAAATAATTGATTTTTGGAGAAGATTTTTTTTTTAATAATGGAAATTTTTACAAGAACTTTTCGAAATTTTTGAACAGATCAGAATTTCTGCAAAGAATCTTATTATTATACTTTTGAAAATAATTGAATTTCTGCATTCAATCGTAACTTCTCCAAAATTCAATTTTTTTTAGTGTTTTTAACAAAAAATCTTTTTTAAATGTATTATTTTTAATGATTAATTGAGCCATTGAATAAAAAACGTAATTAACTTTAAAAGAACTTTAATTATTACAATTCTTCTTAAATGTACGTTTTTTAAAATTTTCAATTAAATTCATTTAAAATTGAAATCTTATCAATATTTGAATTAAAACCTTTTGAAGTTCAACTACTTAAGAAAATTATTTAGAAAAATAAACAAACGAAGTTTCAAAAAAAGAAATTGAATAATAATCGTAATTTTAGTATGAATTTATTTCATTGAAAAATGTTTTGTGGATTCAAAAATTATAAAAAACTTACGCATTGATATCAAAATCTACCAGTTTTCAATCTTATTGTATTTTAGACTTTCGTACAAAATTCCATTTTAATTTATTAATTATTTAAAGAGAAAAGTGGTCGGAAAAATTACCATTGAGAACCTATAATAATCACATGCTGCTAAAGATTGCAACATTTTATTTGTATATTTCAATTATATGGGCTTCATTTCCTTTGTTTACTCATTTTGTTAACTTTCTTAATAAATTATGGGAATTTTTTCAAAAAGCTTTGGGAAATTATAATTATTTATAATTTTTATATATATATTTTTTTTATTTATAATTTTTTTATAATTATTTTCTTTTTTCGCAAAAAGATTTTCGCAGATTTAAAAAATAGAAATTTCAACGCAGAAAAAAATTGTTTCTTGGTATTAGGAGGAAAAATCAGTATATGCGGATAAAGAAAAAAATTCCATCATGATTAGATGATTATACAAAAAATAAGAGTGAAAAAGGGAGGATTTGTACATATAAGCCACTGGTATTAAGAAAGTCATATACACACACACAGGAGATTGTATATATTTTATGATTTAACAAGCTGTTCATAAAGTTCTGTTTACAAGGCAAGAGCGATAATGGATGACAAATATTGGCAGATGCTCGAACCGAATATGTATATATAAAGTTTCAATCCCCTACCATATAAAACTTTGCTCCTTTATTACAGTAGTAGTTCCATATATACTATCGACAAAAAAAAATATATAGGAGAAGAACCATTCCAGTGGTTTCTTTTACAACAAATCCAACCTGGTATTGTCACTCGAGAAAAGGAATGCATAAATCAAATCTCGATTCGAGTAAAGCGCGCTAACAATGATTCTGTACACGAATTCGAACGGAAGAGCATTGCAAAAGGCGCGACCACAATGTGGTTCGATGACAAATGATTCCAAATGGATGCGCCTCTCTTCTACACTATATATTATATACCCTCTCGCCAATAGCCACCTTCAGATCTTTATTCAATATCTATACCTATATATATGTAGTGTCATCTATTAAACGTTTTTCTTCGTCTCAGAGAAATTCTCCTCTTTTTTTGCTTCAAGGAAAAAGAGAAATCATTTTTCCAGTGCTATATCCATTCACAAACGCCGAGAGAAAAGATTATACTTTTCATTAATATTTGTAACTATTTTTCGATTAGGGATATTAATAAAATTTCTTGGTGCAATCTGCTTTTTATTGGAGAACAAATGTTGTTTGGTTATGATAACGATTTTTCAGTGGACCTACATATTAATTTAACTCAAAACAATTTTATTTTGACCCTTTTAACACTGTATGTATCTGTTATAATTAATTTTTTCGACCACTTTTCTCTTGAAATATTTAATAGAGCTGAAATTTATTTTAATAAAAGTTGGCAATTTTAAAAAATAAAAAACAATTATAATTATCTTAAAAAAGAGGAGAACTTTCATGGTGCAATCTGCTTTTTATTGGTAAACAAATGTTTCAATTTTTTAAAATTAATTTCGGAAATAGAAGTATTTTTAAAAAATTTTAGTTTCACTTTTTTCAAGAAACAATTTTACGAAATTAAATTTTCCAAACCTTTAATACTTTTTGTTAAACAAAAATTTTAAAACTTATTCATATTTATTTTTCCCGAGGAATTAAAATTTCAAATAATTTCAATGAAAAACCTCATAAAATATAATTATTTCTAAAATTTGCAACAGTGATTCATCCAGAATTAAATTATCCTTTTAGAATTTCTGAACAAAATTATTGAAAAACTTCAATAGTTTTTAAAGAAAAATAATGTTATTAATAATTTTTTAATAGAAAAATTTAAAGATTTTTAAACTTTTGTTTTTCGTAAATTTTCCAGGAATGTAATTCACAAAGCTTTTAAAATTTAATTAATTCCTAAAATTCTTGTTATAACGGTTTAAATATATAATTATTTTTTAAAATGTTAACTGAAATTTTTGTTAAATCAATTTCAACCAGAATTCAACTACAAGAATTGAATTATTTAAATAGAATAATTTTTGTAAATTCATAAAATAATATAATTTGAAAAATATAATTAAATATATTTCTAGACGCAATTTTTAAAGAGAATAAAATAAAATTCTTTAAAATAGTAATATTTTACAGAATTTCCAATTGTTTCAGTTTTTCAAATTAATTTCGGAAATAGAAGTATTTTTAAAAAAATTTACTTTCATTTTTTCAAAAAACAATTTTACGAAATTAAATTTTCAAGCCTTTAATACTTTTTGTTAAACAAAAATTTAAAAAGTTATTCATATTTATTTTTCCCAAGGAACTAAAATTTCAAATAATTTCAATGAAAAAAATCATAAAATATAATTATTTCTAAAATTTACAACAGTGATGATTCATCCAAAATTCAATTATCCTTTTAGAATTTCTGAACAAAATTATTCAAAAACTTTATTAATTTTTAAAGAAAAATGTTATTAATAATTTTTTAATAGAAATATGTAAAGATTTTTAAACTTTTGCTTTCCTTAAATTTTCCAGAAATTTAATTTAAAAACCTTTTAAAATTTAATTAATTCATAAAATTCCTATTATAACGGTTTAAATATTTAATTATTTTTTTAAATGTTAACTAAAATTTTTGTTAAATCAATTCCAATCTGAATTCAACTACAAGAATTGAATTTTTCAAATAGAATAATTTTTGTAAATTCATAAAATGATATAATTTGAAAAATATAATTATATATATTTATAGACGCAATTTTTAAAGAGAAAAAATTGAAATTCTTTAAAATAGTAAAATTTTAGAAAATTACGTTTTTCTTAAAAAAATATTAATTACTATTTTTCAAAAACCTAATTTTTACAAAATTTCCAAATTAAATTTTTCGAGTTTTAATGACTTTTGTAAAATAAATATTTAACGAATTATTGCTCTTTATTTGCTTAAAATTTAAAAATACTTTGTAAAAAACATCTGTTTTTTTCTAACTAATTTCAGATTATCAAATTTTCAAAAAAGCAATTTTATCTAATTTTGTTTTTATTACTAAAACATTTTTTTTAAAGTTTATGTTTTGAATTTTCAACAAATATTGTTTTTACCACTAAAACATTTTTATAGAAAATGTTTATGTTCTGAAATTAGTTAGAAAAAAAGAACCCTAAAAGTTCTGAACGTTGAAATAAATGAAATTTATTTATTTTTTCTAAAAATTAGATTTTTATTGTAATTGTTTTGCGTCACTATCCAAAAAATTAATCACTGAGTTTTTAAACGTTAAATTTTAGTTTAAACATTTTTTTATGATTAGTAATTTATTAAAATATCAGCAGTAAAAAATGTTTCGTTCATTTGAACATTAAAAAAAAAGTGAAAATTAATGCTAAAATTTGTTAAATACTTATATAAATTAAAAAATATATTTAGTTAATTTTCTGAAATTGTGTTAAAAGTCATGACAATATGACTTACGGTTGGTACAACTGGTATATTAGTAAATTTTTAGACGTTAACCTCAAATTTTTTAGTGTTGGGAACACGAAAATTATGATTAAATGTAAAATATATTTTTGATACAAAAGAAACATGAAAATTATTAATTTATTAATAAGGAATATTGTTAATTTCAAGTGTACAGATCAAATTTGTATCATTATGTGCATTTTAAAAATTTGTAGACCCTACTTTTATTTTTGATAAAAATGTTTAAACTTTGTCTTCAGTTTTAGGTTAAAAATACTTTACAATGATTACTGACGCATTTTATACTTTAAAAATATCTTAAACAAAATTTTAATGCACATTAAAATAAAGCTGAGAATCTGACGTTAAATTTTCCTATATTTTATCTACAAAAAGGAGAAAAATTATTGCTGTTATAAATAATCGATATTTACATTTTTCTCCGAGTAAAAATTAATTTCATCTCCGAAGCCTTCCTTTTTAATAAATAACTGAATGTAGAAGTAAATTTAACAGAATATTTCGATGGTAATATAAAATGAGGGTGTGAGATTTTTATGTTTTACTAAAAAACATATTTTAATTGCGCCCTAATTTATACAAATATGAATGAAAATTTATTTTTCATCTCCGAAGCTTTTCATCTCCGAAGTCTTTTCCTTGAAATATGCTAGTTTTTCTTTTGTTTTTAGTATTTACCTGCATTGCTTTGAAAAAATGAACCCAAATTACCATAAAATCGAATACTTTAAATACATTTATATTTCCATCTAACTGAATATATTTGGTATTAAAATATACAAATTATTAATTTTTAAACAGTGTAATTTTATTTTCGATTTCGTGAACGCGATATTAGCGTGAATTTTTAATAGAAAAGCTCGCCAATTGAATAAAATTAATTTAATGGAGCAACAATAATATTTTTCAAACGAAAAAAACTTTAATATTTTGAAGAATTAATTTTGCGCAACCTAAAAATCTTACTCTTGAGTATGAAATTAAGTAGTTTTAATAGAAAAAAACCATATAATTGAAGAAAAAAATTAATTGAAAAACTGAAATTTAAAAGTGTCACTTTCAGAAAATTCACCCATATAAGAGGGAGTTGTTTTTTCCCAAATCTCGGAAGCTATCAGTATAGTGGAGAATCGTGTAGGTGTTCCGAAATGCTGGTATATAGATATGGTACATTGAAAAATTCATGCGTCGCGCACTATGCGAATATATATATGCATAAAACCATTTGCAAGAATTACGAGTTCACGAGGCGATAAAATCTGGCCTCGTAACGCCCCACAGTAAGGGGCAATGAACAAGATTTCTGTCAGCGGTTAGTTTGTTTTATGGTTAAAAGCGACGTCATGAAGGAAATCCATGCTTTCTTTCTGCTCCATCTGCACACTTTATGATCCTTTAAGGAATTCAGTCCAAAAACTCAAAATTCTCTATGTATACTCAAAGGAGAAAAATAAGAATAATAAGAAAAGAAAAGAAAAGAAAACGAGAGAAAAGCGCAGGACGTGTGCAATTTATAGATGTATTTTATAGAGTTCCGGTAAAGGTTTTTGGTTTAGTTGTGATGTCGTGTGTTAAATTTAATGTTCGTTCGGTAAAAATTTATCGATACCGTATTATCGAAACAGACACACGAAATAATAACAAAAATTATTTGAATTAAATGAGCCAAAAACTGTGTCTATTATTAAATGCATATAATCGTTAGGTTCTCAATGGTTTTTTGTGATAAATTTTTCACTTTCTTCTTTTTACTTTTCTCTTTAAATATTTAATAAATTGAGCTGAAATTTTGAACAAAAGTCTAATATACAATAAAGAAGGACAGTGACGTACGAAAATTTAAATAATTCAAAAATAACTTATAATAAAACACTTTTAAATTTTCAGTTGTCATGGTATCTTTTTATATAATACATTTAAACAAATATGAAAAATAATTGATTTACAGAAAAACTCTATTTAAAAACACTAAAAAATTAAATTTTTGAGAATTTGCATACAATGCAGAAATTCACATATTTTAAAAAGTAATAAAATTTATCGCAAAAGTTCAGATTTGGTTAAAAAATTTCGAAAAGTTCTCGAAAAAAATACCTTTATCTTTAAAAAAATCCAATTATTTAAAGAAAATTTTAATAATTTTTTTAACAAAATTCCAATTACTTTCAAAAATATTCCTGAATTCTATGATTTTTAATATCTACTATCTTATTGAAAATTTCTAAAAGAATTCAATTATTTAAAGAAAATTCTGATAAAATTCTACGCAAACTTTTTGTTATTTTTATATACATAATAACATTTTTTAAAGAGATTAAATAATTTTCATGAATAATCAATAAAATTCTTTTTAGAAATAATCAATTATTATCGTATAGGTAATCTTAAAACTCATAGCAGATTTTGAAATTTTTTAATACAATTTTAATTAAATTCCTCGAAAAAAATGTTCCTAAAGTTTCGAACGTTCAAATGAACGACAATATTTTTTTTCACTTCTAATTTGTATTTTATTTACAAAACAATTTTGTTTTTACATTAAAACAAATTAATTCTGAACTAAATGTTGTTTAATTTCAATTATTTTTCTTTTTTCGATAGTAATTTTTAAAAACACGTAAGGTTAAAAAAATTTCGTTCATTTGAACGTTCAAAACTTTAGCCTCATCGAAAAAAGTAAATTTAAAAAAATTTTTATTAAAATTTTGCGAAAAAATCTATATTAAAAAATTTGATATTAACATTAAATTAAATTATAAATAAAACAGAAAAAATAATTTTTAAAAGAATTAAATTTAAAGAAACATTCAATTATTCAGTAAATTATTTATTTTGTTTTTAAAAAGTTGATTTTTCGTTGAATTTTCTAATTAAATGTATATTATAACTTTAGTTTTTAGAAGTAATATTAAATTTTATGATCCCCAAGTTTTGAACGTTCAAATGAACGAAATATTTTTTTTATAGAAGATATATTAAAAAATTACTAATCATAAAACAATTTAAAAACTGAAATTTTACGTTTATAAACTCAGTAATTAGTTTTTTGAATAGTGAAGCAAAATAATTACAATAAAAATTTAATTTTTCGAAGAAATAAATAAATTTCGTTCATTTAAACGATCAAAACTTTAGGATTCTTAAATTTTTTGAAAATTTGTATCTTTTATTAGCATAATTTTTTTTTCTAACTTCAAAAAGTTTATAGAAATTGTTCAAAAAGTTGATGTAAATTAATATTACAGTCGATTCCATATATATATATATATATATATATATATATATATGAGTGAATTTTCTGAAAGTGACACTTTTAAATTTGAGTTTTTCAATTATATTTTTTTTCAATTATATGGTTTTTTCTATTAAAACTACTTAATTTCATACTGAAGAGTAAGATTTTTAGGTTGCGCAAAATTAATTCTTAAAAATATTAAAGTTTTTTTCATTTGAAAAATATTATTGTTGCTCCATTAAATTCATTTTATTTAATTGACGAGCTTTTCTATTAAAAATTCACGCCAATATCGCGTTCACGAAATCGAAAATAAAATTACACTGCTTAAAAATTAATAATTTGTATATTTTAATATCAAATATATTCAATTGGATGAAAATATAAATGTATTGAAAGTATTTGATTTAATGGTAATTTGGGTTAATTTTTTCAAAGCAATGCAGGTAAATACTAAAAACAAAAGAAAAACTAGCATATTTCAAGGAAAAGGCTTCGGAGATGAAATGCTTCGGAGATGAAAAATAAATTTTCTTTCATATTTGTATACACTAGGGCGCAATTAAAATATGTTTTTAGTAAAATATACAAATCACACTCTCATTTTAGACCACCATCGAAATATTCCGTTAAATTTACTTCTACATTCAGTTATTTATTAAAAAGGAAGGCTTCGGAGATGAAATTAATTTTTACTCGGAGAAAAATGTAAATTTCGATTATTTATAACAGCAATAATTTTTCTCCTTTTTGTAGATAAAATATAGGAAAATTTAACGTCAGATTCTCAGCTTTATTTTAATGTGCATTAAAATTTTGTTTAAGATATTTTTATAGTATAAAATGTCAGTAATCATTGTAAAGTAATTTTAACCTAAAACTGAAGACAAAGTTTAAATATTTTTATCAAAAATAAAAGTGAGGTCTACAAATTTTTAAAATGCACATAATGATAGAAAAAACATTGTACTTTCTGACGATATTTTTAAAAAATTTCTAAGAATTTGAAAAAAACCATGAAAATTTAATTTTATTGTAGAAGTCCCATTGGAGACATGTTGAAAAGGCTTCGGAGATAAAAGTAATTTAGTTATTATGTAAATTAAGTTGAATAAAATTATTTAATTTTCTTTGAAAAATGATAAATAAGTGATAAATTTTAACTATGGAAATTGATAATAATTATTAAAGAGTAGATTTTGTAAAATTAATCGAGACATAAAAAATGTTACTTTCAGAAAATTCACCCATATATATATATATACTTAGAAAATAAACTCTCTTCATTCTCAATTCAGTTTAAAAGTGAAATTCCCTATTCCATTTCGCGAAAAAAATCAATAATAAATAAAAAAAAAAAGAATATTTCCAGAATGGATAAAAATTTATTTATTTCTCGAAGGGTAGTAATTTAAAAGGAAAATCGTGTGTGCACGTGATCTATTTTTGAAATATGTAAATTGTCGACTGACAAGTTTCCACAGAACTGTTTAATCATTAAAAAGTGGACAGATCAATGGACAATGATCGCATCATTGAAGAGAAAGAGAGAAAGTGAGTGCCGACCCTATTTGCGACTTATGTATGTATGTATGTATGTATGTAGAAAGCAAGCAAGCGCAGCACTTGGGTTTTCTGTCACCCAGAAACCCCATATGCGTACATAGACTGGGCATTATTTTATATATTATTTTTCTATAGGTGCATCTGCCACACGACCCCGACTTGTAGGGCATCACACGACATGAGTGAATATTAGGGTAGGCCAGCACATATGGGCGTGGTTTTGGTGTCGTTTCTACCGAGGTATTGTCCCAAGACGAGACGCACCTGGGAGTGATGCACCACGCCTCTACATCGCGGACTGCGTAAGAGGGAAACCCCATAGATGTGTATCATTCTACATAATATTAAACTATGACAGACTAAATGCGTCTATATATACTTGCCACTGTGTCTTCTTGTCAAATAACCCTTTTCGTTTCTTCAAAACAAGAGCAACTTTTTTTTTCTTCTTCCTTTTTTTATATTGTAAAAAAAAATTTCTTTTATTATATCGAGTCCAACTATTCGGTATATACAAGAATATATGCAAATTTTCGTTTTATTATCAGATCTATTTTTTTATAGGTGATGATTCTTCAGTAGCAGTCGCCACATATGTTCTCTTTGAAAATTATTTTTAAATCTGCTTCACACTTTTGCACAATTAATCTTCATTGTACATTTTTTATTAACCCCTTATAACAGCCTTGACAAAGATTTTGTCTGTCAAATCTTCGCCATGACAATTAAGACGGTTAATATTTAAGACCGACAAAAAATTATTTTTTTACTTATATTATTTTATTCGAAAAGGCTCGAAAATCCGCAATTTTATCGATTCTCCGCGCCCAAAAATCATTAGGTTTTAAAAGCTTGTGTTTGTTAGGTTCTCAATGGTAATTTTTTCGATCACTTTTCGCTCTCACAATGAGAAAACGATTTATTTGATTCAAACATATTTTGTTGAAATCAAACTTAAAATATCTTTGCTATACAGTCCGAACAAATTTAAGTTTAATTTAAACATATTTTTTGGTTCATTTTATAGAAGTACTATATTTATTTCAAACAAAATTCATAGTTGATTTTAAATTATTTATCATCAACATTTAAGTTTGAATCAAACGTAACATTTTTAACTAAATTTTTTGTTTGAACCAAAACAGAAAATATGTTTGAATTAAACATAATTATTCAAACAAAAATAATTTTTGAATCAGAGCAGTAAATATTTTCTATTTATTGGAATTAAGTTTACAAACTAATTTCAATTAAATAAAATCACTTTGAAATTATTTTTTACTTAAAACGAGTATCATTGAATATTGGTATAGATTTGGGTATTCATGCATAAGTTTTTTATATTTTTGAATCCACAAAAAATTTTTAAATATAAAATAAATTGATACTAAAATACTATTATTAGTCAATTTATTTATTTGAAAATTCGTTTGTTTATTTTTCTAACTAATTTTCTCAAGTAGATAAACTTCAAAAGTTTATAATTCAAATATTTATGGGTCAGAATTCGTGAAATTTTCACAGAAAACAAAAAGTATTTTTTTAAAAATCAAAATGGTGAAAAAACATTTCTATTTGGTCTTAGGAATGTGTCCACCAAAGAACAGAAAAAAATATTATTTTTTATAAAAGTTATTGCAAAATTAATTTTTTTGCAACTTTTTAAACAAAACCATATTTCTCCTAAATGAATGAACCGATTTAAGAAATGAATGAACCAAGCGGGAATATAAAGGGAATAAAAAATACTTTCGTTTAGAATTAGAAAATTTTTAAAAAGTTAATATTTTAATAATTATTTAATAAATTTTTTATAAACAATTAATTTTTTTAAATGTTCTACGCCTTTAAAATTTTTTTTAAAAATATCTACATACACTTAAAACTATAAGAAATCAAAATCCGTTGAGAAAATTTTGGAGCGACAATTATTTTAAAAGTTATAATGGAAATTATATTGGCGCGGTGTAGTGAATCATCACTGAACTTAGGTTTTGATCATTTTTATTGTTATATAACTGAATAAAAATGTTAATTCGCATTTTAATAAATAGATTTTTTATAAATTCTAGGCAATTAAATTCTACAAATTTTAACTTTTTTATAATAAATTTTTAGAAGATTAAACTCTACACAAGGAAATTCTACAAATATAATTCTACGAGAAAAATGTCTACAGATAGCAATTGTAATAATTAATTTAATTAAATTATTAACTATACGTCGTTAATTCCTATTGGAGACATGTTGAAAAGGCTTTGGAGATGAAAATAATTTTGTTATTACATAAATTCAGTTGAATAAAATTATTTAGTTTTCTTTTTAAAATGTTAAATAAGTGCTAAATTTTCGCTATTGAAATTGATAATAATTATTATTAAAGTGTAGATTTTGTAAAATTAATCGAGACATCAAAAATGTTATACCTTTAGAACAATCACGCGCATATATTAGATTTAACATTAAATTCTAATCTAAAATTTTAATTAAAATTCATTCTAAAATCAATTTTTCTAAGAAAATTCAAGGAAAAATAAAGTTTTAAAAAACAAAAATAAATAATAATTGAAAAATAATGTTTGAAAACTATTTGAAAAAATTCTAATGTCATGAAAAAGTCTGGTAAAAATTCAAAAAATATAAATAATTTATCGAATAATTGAATTTCTCTAAAAATTGAATTCTCATGAAGAATATTAACAACAATTTAATTTAATTAATGTTTTTTCGAAGAATTTCAATAAAAATTTTTAGAACATTTTGTTCCTCATTTTTTTTAAGGAATATGATTAAAATATGATTAAAAGTATTAAACAAAATTCAAATTCTGCTATGAGTTTTATGATTATAATAATAATTGAATTCCTAAAAAGAATTCGATTTATTATTCATGAAAATAATTTAATCTCTTTAAAAAATGTTATTATGTATATGAAAAAATAATAAAAAGTTTGCGTAGAATTTTATCAAAATTTGGTTTAAATATAGTTGAATTCTTTTAGAAAATTTTATTAAAATAGTAGATATTGAAATTCATAGAATTGAGAAATATTTTAGAAAAAAATTATAATTTTGCTAAAAATTGTATCAAAATTTTTAAAAATAATTGAATTTTTTTTAAAAGTTAATGAAATTTTTACGAGAAGTTTTCGTAATTTGTGAACCAGATCTGAATTTTTGCAGAGAATTTAATTACTTTTGAAAATAATTGAAGCGTTTTGTGCAGAAACAGCATAAGTCCATAAATCGAAATTGTTTATGAATCAATAAAAACTGTTCTACAAATGTTGAGATTTTTTCTAATTCTGTTTTCTGGTTTATATTCTAGTAACCTAAAAGTTAAAAAATCCAATGTGATTGATTTTTGATCTACTTAATGTAAGAAAAAAAATTAACATTTCTACTTATGCTGTTTCTGCACAAAATGAAATGAAAAATACAGAAAATTTATTGAATCTAGTAAAGTATCAAAGTTTTATTAAATATATAATAATATTTGTTTAAAACAGGGACCGCCACCGACACGATGTGACACGAAAATCAGTATCGTGTCGGTATCGTGTCGACGCCCGATACGATGCATCGTGTCGAGAAAAGTATCGTGTTGCGACACGATACGATACCGACACGATACGAAATTAACGTGTCGCACATGTTACATTAAAAAATGCTTTTTATCAGCACATGACGCATATTCGGCCATCTTGTAAAACCAAAAATATATATATTTTAAGTTGCGCAGTGTACTACCACCACACTTGGACATGCGCAGTAGTGTAATTTGGTATTTATTGCTGCGCAGTAGTGTAATTTAGTATTTATGGATGCGCAGTAGTATAATTTAGTATTGATTGATGCGCAGTAGTCTAATTTAGTATTAATGGATGCGCAGTCGTGTGATTTGGTATTTATTGCTGCGCAGTAGTGTAATTTAGTATTAATTGATGCGCAGTAGTGTAATTTAGTATTAATTGATGCGCAGTAGTGTAATTTAGTATTAATAGATGCGCAGTAGTGTAATTTAGTATTAATAGATGCGCAGTAGTGTAATTTAGTATTAATAGATGTGCAGTTGTGTAATTTGGTATTTATTGCTGCGCAGTAGTGTAATTTAGTATTAATGGATGCGCAGTAGTGTGTTTTGGTATTTATTGCTGCGCAGTAGTGTAATTTAGTATTAATAGATGCGCAGTAGTGTAATTTAGTATTAATAGATGCGCAGTAGTCTACCACCGCAATTGGACATGCGCAGTAGTCTAGTTTAGTATTAATTGCTGCGCAGTATATTAAACCTGCATACTGCGCAGTAATAAATGGAAAATTACATTATTGCGCAGCAATTAATGCTAGATTAGACTACTGCGCAGCAATTAATACTAAATTATGTTACTGCGCATCAATAAGTACTAATTTGCACTACTGCGCATGTCCAAGAGTAACTGTAGGCTTCTGCGCATCAATAAGTACTAATTTGCATTACTGCGCATGTCCAAGTGTAGTGATAGGCTACTGCGCATCAATAACTACTAATTTGCACTACTGCGCATGTCCAAGAGTAATGTAATTGCTACTGCGCAACAATAAATACTAAATTGCACTTCTGCGCATGTCCGCCATATTGAATTTGTTACTAAGTTGTTAAATGTAATGTAATTACATAAATTACGTAAGACATTTAGGGGGTATGGGGTCTGTAAATTCTTACAAACAATAAAAATGGCGCTAATGTATGTAAAATATCTTACATTAATGGGAGGGGGGGGGGGTAAATTAAAAAAAAATATCTTTCGTAATTTATGGATGGCCCCCAACATTATTTTGTAATTTTGTATAATATGATTGTGCACATCTTATGTAATTTAGTCAGCTATTTTTGTAATGCGACACGATACGAAAATCCTATCGTGTCGGTATCGTGTCGGCATCGTGTCGCGACACGATACTCTTCTCCGTGGTAGAATCATATCGTATCGTGACACGATACCGACACGATACCTTTGCTTCGTGACGGTCCCTGGTTTAAAATATTCAATTTGGATAATTTTTAGTAACATTTTATAAATAATAAAATTATTTTAAGAATAAATTTAACCAATTTTCAATATTTTCTAATTTTAAATTAATTCAGTCACCAATATATCACTTTTTGCTTTCTTTAAGTTAATTTCATTTATAATATAAACTGTTTAATATAAATTACAACACGTCAAGAATTAAAAATTAAATTTATTAAAGAATATCACAAGTTTTTGCACGAAATGATAGTTTAGTTATTTTTTTTAAAGGATTTAGAGTTTAGTCACTTATTTAATATTTTACCAGGATTGTAAAGCTTCATCTAAAGATAAATTTTCAATAAAAAAGTGATTTTCGAAAAAAATAGACTTATGCGGTTTCTGCACAAAAAGCTTCAATTGAATGTCTGCAATAATATGCAAATTCTCCAAAATTTAATTTTTTAGTGTTTTTAATTAGAATTAGAATTCTGCCAAAAAAATGTTGTGGTTGAAATTACCAGAAATCCTGTTTATTTGAATTTCGTGTTTCATATACTCGGACAAGATTTTTTTCTGGTTAGGTTAACAAGAATTCTATAGAACATTTAATTACCTAATTAACTAATTTTAATTAACTTTAAACTAGAACTTTTTCTTCAGTGTTAAAATTTAATTTTTAAAAAAAGTGAGTAAGAAGTTAGCCTCTATTGTTGCTACTAAGGTAATGCATATATGTAAAATAAAAATAGAAATCGAAAATGAAATTGAAAAAAAATAAAAAATTAAATTGACCATGCGTCTGGGTGGAATATTCACATGACAAGAAGAAGCTCGAGTGGGGGTATTATATATTCACAAGCTGGCAACCGGTTAGAGAGCGCCATTACTTTCCTCGGTCTTGGCGCATCCGGCGCATTCTCAACAATGACTACAGACAGGTAATGACTGTGGCCCGTATTGTGTCTCGGTACTCAGGCTCGCATGATCCCGTATGTCATACTCTCTCATACGTGCCTCACAATTGCAAAAGCATTTGCATGCTGAAAGCTTCTGCAACAGAAATCCTATACCTATAAAGATGACTATATATGGTTCTCTCTAAAACCTGACATTTCGCTAAATGCTGTCAAATCGACATCCCCATAAATATTCGGCCTCTTGATTATTTAAATTACCCACGCACTTACCATTTCGTTTTAATCGAAATAAAAAATACTAAAAATTTACACCGGGGAAAAAAAGTTTAACAAAATTCTGCACTGTGAAAAAAGAATCTTCTTTTTAGCCCAAAATATTTGAGTGCAATTTGTGAAATCGTTAAATATATTACAAGCATTTTTTTTTACTGAATTTTAGCTATGAATCTGAAGTTACCAACGTTGATTCAACGAAAAATTTAAAAAAAAAATTTTCTGAGAATATAAATTTTTCTTGTATATTTTTAACCCAAGTAAACTCTCCAAACACTAAAATAAAAAAAAAACGTGGAAAAAAAGTGATTTTTATTTTCTTTGGCAAATTTTTTCCAAAAATCACGAAATTTCAATTAAATTCCATAATTCATCGCCTCAGTAATACTTTTTTTCTTATGATAATTATTTATTCTAATATCGAGTGCCCTTTAAAAAAATTCCAAGTAGTTCCAAATCGGGGAAAACAGTAATTTTGGTTTTTTTGTCACGGATTTTTGGAAAATCCGGGAATTTTAAGTAATTTAATAATTTCCCCGCCTCGGTAGTTAATTTTTTCTTTTGATAATTGTTTATGTTAATATTACACGTTATTTAAAAAAAATTTAAAGTAATTTCAAGTCGGGGAAAGAAGTGATTTTGAATTTTTTTTGTGTCACGAATTTTCCAAAAATCCCGAAATTGCAAATTAATCAATGATTCCTCGCTTCGGTAGTCATTTTTTTCTTTTGTTAATTGTTTATGTTAATATTACACGTTATTTAAAAAAAATTTCAAGTGATTCCAAGTCGGGGAAAGCAGTGATTTTTATTTTTGTTGTCGAATTTTTTCCAAAAATCACGAAATTTTAAGTAAATTAATAATTCCTCACCTCGGTAGTCATTTTTTTCTGTTGATAATTGTTTATTCTAATGTCGTGTGCCATTTTAAAAAAATTTCAAGCAGTTCCAAGTCGGGGAAAGCAGTGATTTTGATTTTTTAAATGAAATTCCAGGATTTTTGGAAAAAATTCGACAAAAAAAATAAATATCACTGCTTTCCCCGACTTGGAATCACTTGAAATTTTTTTTAAATAACGTGTAATATTAACATAAACAATTATCAAAAGAAAAAAGTAACTACCGAGGCGAGGAATTATGAATTTAAATTAAATTTCGGAATTTTTGGAATTTTCGTGACACAAAAAAAATTCAAAATCACTTCTTTCCCCGACTTGAAATTACTTAAAAAATTTTTTAAATAACGTGTAATATTAACATAAACAATTATCAAAAGAAAAAATTAACTACCGAGGCGGGGAAATTATTAAATTACTTAAAATTCCCGGATTTTCCAAAAATCCGTGACAGAAAAACCAAAATTACTGTTTTCCCCGATTAGGAAACGTACAATTTTTTTTTAAATTGCGTCTAATATTAAAATAAGCAATTATCAAAAGAAAAAAATAACTACCGAGGCGAGGAATTATTAAATTACTTCAAATTTACGGATTTTCAAAAAATCCGTGACAGAAAAACCAAAATCACTGCTTTCCCCGACTTGGAACTACTTGCAATTTTTTTTAAATGGCTCTCGACATTAGAATAAACAATTATCAAAAGAAAAAAATTACTACCGAGGCGAGAAATTATGAATTTAATTAAAATTTCGTGATTTTTGGAAAAAATTTTAAAAAAAGAATAAAAATCACTTTTTTTCCACGTTTTTTTTTATTTTAGGGTTTGGAGGGTTTACTTGGGTTAAAAATATACAAGGAAAATTTTTATTCTGAGAAAATTTTTTTTTAAGTTTTTCGTTGAATCAACGTTGGTAACTTCAGTTTCATTTTTAGCTGTATATCTGCGAAATTATTGAGTTTAGAAAAATGTTGTCAAAGAATGAAAGTTTTAACTTTCTTTCGACTTTTAAGAAATGTAAAAGTAAAAATTTGTTTATAAACAAATTAATTTTTTGAACTTTGGACCCGATTTAAACAAATTTTTCCTAATTTTTTATACCTTATAATGTAGAGAAGAGTTTTCAAAAACTCCCCGAATGAATCTGATGCGTTTAATGAGTTTTCAAAAATTTTCAAAAATCACCTGCAAGCCTCACAAGGGTTTTTTTTTACAAAAATGTCTACAGCCTACAATTTGTAACCGATTATAGTATTTTTTTTTATATTAAAAGGAAATCGTTTCTCAAAATATCCCTTCATGAAAACCCGAGAATATTCTACAATAACAATAATTAAATTTTTATAATTGACGTGATTTTAGACAAATTTATTTAAAACTCTTTAAACGCCTCAAGCTCATTTCGTAAGTTTTTGAAAAATCTTCTCTACATTATAAAATATAAATAAATTTAAAAAAAAGAAAAGAAAATCGACTTTTAAGTTAAAAAAAATTAATTTGCTTATAAAAAATAATTATTGTTTTTAATTTTCTTAATTTTCCATCTTCTACTGATTATCGGCTGTGGTTACTTTTTATTAATTGTGAATAAAAACTAATTTTCATGTTCCAGATATTAATTGGCGTTGTTCTGAAAAGTTAATTTTTTTTTAATTTAAAAAAGTTTTTCGAATTTTGCCTATATTTTAAAATATTTTTAAAAAAATTTTAATTAAAAATTAAAAAATATTTTTATCTTATTTCTACGGTAGAAAACATAGCTGGTTCTTTATTCTTATTAATTTTTTGGTATTTGGAACTTAAAAAAATATTTTTGTTTTTTTTAAATATTTTTTTCTTTATTTTTTTAAATACCTTCATGTCATTTGGCTAAACATTTTTTTTTTAATTTTGACTGGAATTTTAAATTAGCAGGGGGTCTAATAACCGGGAATTTTTTCTCCAAAATTAAACATTTTTATTACTTTAATTTGTTTTTAAAAAATCACTTTTGATTTCAATTTTTATAGATATTCATTCAATATTTGAATTAGTTAAAAATAATTAATTTGATGGTAAAAAAATCAGTTACCAGTTCAAACGTATTATGTAAATAAATTTTAAAAAATTATGGAGTTAATAGAAATATTGTGAAATTCCACTGAAAATATATGTTATTATTTTTGTTAAAGAATTTTATTAGAACCTTTTTAACAAATATAATTTTTAAAGCATTTTAATTTAATAACTGATAAATAATTGAATTTTAAAAAAAGTCATACTCTAATGTATTCATATTTCTAACGGCGAAGATTAATAGTTTAAATGTTTATTAGTTAATTTAAAAAAGTATGCATACTTAAAATTGTTTAATAAAATTATGAACTTTCGCCAATTTTTTTTTTTAATTTGAAAAATAAGATTTTTGTAATTTTTCAATTATATTGTTTCAAGATAATTCAATTTTTATAAGGAAACAATTAAAAATTTTTGAAATAATTGAAATTTCTTTACATTTCTTGAATAATAATTAAATTCTTTTAAAGAATTCTATATAAATTTTGTGAAAGCAATCAAGGGCAATTGGTGACCGTAATTATAATTTTATTTTTTAAATTTAAAGTCCCTCTTACAGTTCGAAATGAATTTTTTGCTTACAAAAATTATATTATTCTATTATTATTCAATACATAATTATAATTATCGAACTTGCCTTAAATTATTATAATTTCAAATTTTTGAATGTTCATATAAATTACATTTATTTATTTCATGAGCAAATTAAATGTTTTTAACTTATTGAATAAATAATTAATTATTCTGCTTTATTATTTTCGAAAATTTTAATAAAATTCATAACAAGAATTAAATTATTTTAATAAATAATATCACTGTTTGGAAGAATTGAATTTTTTTTATAAATAGTAAAATTCTTTGCAGAAATTCAGTTTTTATCAATATAATTTTAATGAAATTGAAAAATCAAATTTTTAATTATAATTATAAAGAAACAAGTTTATTTTCGACGAATTGAAAAAATGCTTTGTTTAATTCACTTATTTTCCAAATTATTAATTAAAATTATTAAAAAAAACATTATTTTCAAAAAAACTTTAAAGATTTATTCATGTTCGAAATCAAATTTAAATTTAAATTTGATGAAAAAAAAACCGGGAAAGAATTAGGACATAACCGGGAATTTTTTTGAACAAAAATAGTAGACATCTGGAATTTTTTCATGAAACGGCTTATTAAAATAAATAACAAAATTCTTCATAAAAATTTAATTATTTTTAAGAATTTAAAAATTTTTCTTTGCTAAATTCAAGTATTTTCATTAATAACTACAATATTCATCACAAGAATTCAATTATTTTCCAAAGTAATAAAATTCTTGGAAGAAATTCAGGTATATCTTTATACATATAGAGCAAAATTTTTTTGTCAAGAATTAATTTTGTAAAATTTAAATAAAACTTTTTTGAAAATATATCAATTAGTTTCAATAGTTATTCGCTATTCAATAATTTTCAAATTTACATAAAATTTATTTAAAAATTTAATTATTGAAAATATTTCTTGACACAATTTTACGAAAACATTTAATTATTATACTAATAGAAAAATAGTATATTTCTACTGATTAGTAAAATTTACTTGAAAATTTACTTTTTAATTTTTTTAATTTTTTTTATTTAATCAAAAGCAAAAAATCAGTCTAGTTAATGAATTAGTAGTTCAAGTATTATAGTATAAACATTTTTAATACAATTCAAATTTAGAAGATTTTTTTCACTATTATGCGAACTTTAGCGAAAAAAATTTCTCGATTCTTTTCAATTATGATTATATTATTTATTTTAAATTCAGTATATGGGTGAATTTTGTGAAAGTGACACTTTTAAATTTTAGTTTTTCAATTAATTTTTTTCTTCAATTATATGGTTTTTTCTATTAAAACTACTTAATTTCATACTCAAGAGTAAGATTTTTAGGTTGCGCAAAATTAATTCTTAAAAATATTAAAGTTTTTTTCATTTGAAAAATATTATTGTTGCTCCATTAAATTAATTTTATTTCATTGGCGAGCTTTTCTATTAAAAATTCACGCTAATATCGCGTTCACGAAATCGAAAATAAAATTACACTGCTTAAAAATTAATAATTTGTATATTTTAATACCAAATATATTCAATTAGATGAAAATATAGATGTATTTAAAGTATTTGATTTAATGGTAATTTGGGTTAATTTTTTCAAAGCAATGCAGGTAAATACTAAAAAACAAAAGAAAAACTAGCATATTTCAAGGAAAAGGCTTCGGAGATGAAAAGCTTCGGAGATGAAAAATAAATTTTCTTTCATATTTGTATACAGTAGGGCGCAATTAAAATATGTTTTTAGTAAAATATACAAATCACACTCTCATTTTATATTATCATCGAAATATTCCGTTAAATTTACTTCTACATTCAGTTATTTATTAAAAAGGAAGGTTTCGGAGATGAAATTAATTTTTATTCGGAAAAAAATAAAAATTTCGATTATTTATAACAGCAATAATTTTTCTCCTTTTTGTAGATAAAATATAGGAAAATTTAACGTCAGATTCTCAGCTTTATTTTAATGTGCATTAAAATTTTGTTTAAGATATTTTTAAAGTATAAAATGCGTCAGTAATCATTGTAAAGTAATTTTAACCTAAAACTGAAGACAAAGTTTAAACATTTTTATCAAAAATAAAAGTGAGGTCTACAAATTTTTAAAATGCACATAATGATAGAAAAAACATTGTACTTTCTGACAATATTTTTAAAAAATTTCTGAGAATTTGAAAAAAACCATGAAAATTGAATTTTATTGTAGAAGTCCTATTGGAGACATGTTGAAAAGGCTTTGGAGATGAAAGTAATTTAGTTATTACGTAAATTAAGTTGAATAAAATTATTTAATTTTCTTTTAAAAATGATAAATAAGCGCTAAATTTTTACTATTAATTAATAAATTGATAATAATTATTAAAGAGTAGATTTTGTAAAATTAATCGAGACATAAAAAATGTCACTTTCAGAAAATTCACCCATATATGGTTTAATGGTATAAAACAAAATTTGTTGTCATGTTTTCTCTCACAGATGAGAAATGAAGCAACATATTGAGTACTTAATATTGATTAATGTACAAATAGTAGAATCGATCTGCGAATGTGAAGATAAAAATACACACATACTTGACGACACGCTTATTTGTTTCCATTTGAACGATTTATGATGCATCTAGAGTTCATATTGCGTCACTTGTTATTTATGCACGTGTGTGCTTGAATGAGAAATGCCTCGGTTCCACCCCGGCCCACCTGGGGGCGGAATCACATCCGCCCCGGCCGCCTCCAGGCGGATTGGGGCCGCACATGTAAAATCAACAAAACCTATCGTGCATTCTCTAAACAAAAGCGACACTGCTTCTTTTTTTTTCGTTTCAACTATTATATAACACAATTTTGTTAATTTCTCTTGTGGAGAATTGTTCCCCTCCTTTCCCATTCATCACTATTTTTTTTTATATTTCTATAATTTTAGGATTATGTGTTGCTTGATTATGGGGTATGTACAATATTTTCAGAATGAAAAATTGAAAATAATTCCATTAGAATTAGAATTAATTATATACCTACTTGTGTTTGAAGTTAAAAAAAATTCGATACAAGTTCACTAGAATGATTTTGTATATTAAATTTAGTAAATTGTCGATAGAATGTCACTAGAGTAATTCAATAGAATTTTTATATAATTTTTTTTTGAAAAAATTTGTTACTTTACACAATGATTTAGAGAATAATTTTTGATTGATATTAATTAAATTTATTTTATTAGTATCAAATTTTATGGAAGGTATGGTATAAAGTTTATTATTATTTGGCAATTACAACATTTTTTAATAATTTCATAATCAAAATTTAAAAACTCCACTTATTAAGTACACAATTAATTATAATTAATTCCTTTGGAAAAATTATATTATTTTTTATTAATAGTGAAATTTTTTGGAAGAATTCAATTATTATTTTTAAAAAATAGTAAAATTCTTTAGAAGAATTCAATTATTTTTTTAAAATAGTGAAGTTCTTCAGAAGAATTCAATTATTTTTGATAAATAGTGAAATTCTTTGGAAGAATTCAATTATTTTTGAAAAATAGTAAAATTCTTTAGAAGAATTCAATTATTTTTGAAAAATTTTAAAATTCTTCAAAAGAATTTTATTATTATTTTTGTTAAATAATAAAATTCTTTGAAAGAATTAAATTATTTTTAACAAACATTAAATTATTTTCAATTATTTTTATTTTTTCCTTCTCGTTCCCTTCTAGTTATTTATAAAAATTTTTTTTTCTTGTAAAATTCAATAAAAAATTCATTAATTTTCAAAAAGATTAATAAATTTCATGGAAAATATTAAAACATCGTCTTTAAAATTTAAGAAGTTTCAATTTAAAAATTCCAAAACTTAATTATTTAAAAAATAATAAAAGTAATTCTAAAATTCTCTAAAATCTCAAACATTCAATTCTTTCTTAAATTATCGTTAAAATTTATTTTAAAAATTTACATATTTAAAACATTTTTAAGGATTTTCTGGTAAAATATTTTATTAGTTTCTATAAACAATAGAAAATGAGAAAATTTGTTTATAAAAAAATTAATTATGTCAATTTTTCAATTAAATTTTTTGAAAAAATATAGAATTCTTTTTCTTCAATTTGAAAACTATATTTTTTCAAAATTTTCAATACAATTTTTTGTAAATTTAACATTATTTAAAAAATTGAATTAAATTCTTCACAAAATTTTAATTATTTTCATAATTTATAACATTTTTCGGAAGAATTCAATTAATTTTATAAATAGTAAAATTCTTTTTAGGAATTCTTGTAAATAAGTCAATTATTTAAAAAAATTCTAATTGAATCGTTTGCAAGAATTAGATTATTGCTCTAAATAAACTTATTCCTAAGAATTTAATTATTTCAAAATATTTTAAGAAATATTTAATAAGTTTATAATTTTTAAATTCAATTATTAAAAAACGCAATTATTTAAAAAAATAAAAGAAATTCTTCCTCAAATTCTAAATTCCCCTTAAAAATTGTTAAAGAAATTAGATTAATTTTAAAAAATTCAAAGAATTCTAAAATAAAGTTAATCTCAAAAATTTAATTCATTCTAAAATTAAGTGTAAAATTTATTTTTAAATTTCAAAAATTTACAAAATTTTTAAGAATTTTCTTGTAAAATATTAAATTATTTTCTACAAAACATAGAAAATCGCACAATTTGCTTTTAAAAATTTGATTATGTCCATTTTCTAATAAATTTTTTTAAAAAATAAATTTCTTTTTAATGAATTTAAAAGCATACGTTTCAGACTTTTAAAGACAATTTTTTGAAGAATTCAACTATATATTTTTTGAAATTTTTAGTTAAATTTTTCGAAAAATTTCGTCCATTTTTATATATAGTAAATTTTTCGGAGTATTTTAATTATTTTTAATTTAATTTTAGTAAATTTTCTGGAAAGAATAAAATTATTTTTAAAAATATTAATTACATTCAATTATATTCGAAAATTCTGATAAAACTCTTGGAAAAAATTCAATTTTAATGAAATTTCTCTGAAGAAGGCGATTATTTTTAAAAATATTAAATAAAATTTAATTTCGTTCAATATTTTCTATAAAATTTTCAAGAAAAATTATTTATTATAAATGGTTCAATAAAAGTTTAGGATTAAATCCGATATTTCCAAAACTTTTAATAAATAAAAATTATTAATACATTATTGACAAAATTTTTCTGTTTTTAAATTTCGCGCCTGTGTAGTTCACTAAATTGCCGCTTAGATGTCATGAAAATTCTCTCATAAACGAAATGAAGCGAATAGAAAGTCTTCATTTTATTTTATTCGTTTAAAATCATAGAAATCTGTAAAATAACTCATTTTAAAGACTTATTTTTCTAAACTAAATAAAAAATTTTAAATTATGAAAAAAATGTTGAGAAACTGAACATTTGTTTAAAAACATATTCTAAAAATTTACAAAATTACTATTTTGTAAATTTTTCGAATATTGAATTAAATTTTGAAATTTTTTTGCGAGGGGTCGAAAGATTAGTCTGAATATTTCTTATTAATTTTAAATTTGTTCTAGTTATTTTTTTTTTTTATTCTAATATTAACATTTGGCGATTTGATATGCATTGGTTCAAAGAATATTTTCGAATAATGAAGGAAAAAGTGTAACTGCATATATATTTTCATTTTTCGCCGGCGGCCGATATAACAGATGGAGAAACACGTCGTACGCTCAAAATTCGTCAATACATTCGAAAGTGTTTTTATTCAGATGCATGGCCCACATATGCCTGAAGGGATAATAACAGTTTGGAAAAAAGGATGCGTGCAACCACATATTTCCATTTTTTCTTTCAATACATATACCTTTCATTATTATATTGCTCTATTCCCCAAATATGATTTCAATATAAATGCAAAAATCGCTCACAAGTCCCATAATTCATTTTTATTTCTACATATAGTGGAAAAAAAATTTATTTTGTTCAAAACGACCGATTACTTATGCGATTTCAATTAAATGTTTGGGACAATCAGATAATTTTTATTTCAGTCAATTAAATCGTATTTGAATCAATAATTTCATTGCATAAAGCAAATATAAATTGAATCATTTAATTGAAATAAAAATTAAACAATTTAAGTGAAATTAAATTAATTAACTAATTAATTAAATAAAAATTATACAAAAATATTTCTAAAATATTTAATTCATAATAATCGGTTATTTGAATCAAATAAATTTTTTTTACACTTTATCATTTTTTTCTATATTGATATTGATATTAATTCAATATATTGATTGTATATTGATTTTAAATTAGTTAGAAAAATAAACAAATATATTTCTAAATAAAAAAATTTAATAATAATGGTGCTTTATTTAGTATTTTTAACATAAAAATAATTTTTTTTGCAAACAAAATGCTTAAAGAATTATGAAAAATAATTTTTTCGTTTAGCAAACTTTTTGTGAATTCAAAAAAATATTTTCTAAAAAATAACGCATGGATTTTAAAAATTACTAATTTTCAAGAAAAATAAAATTTGAAAAAGGGTTAAAATATGTTTCTCATTTTCTCTTATTTTAAGATCATTGAATTCAATATTAAAAATTACCTAAAAAAATTGTATGGAATATTTTAATTAGTTTTTTCACACAGTTAAAAATATTAATATAATATTGTTAATAAAAAAAACCCTTCCCTTTGATAGATTAATGTTTAATATTATATTTAAAAATAAAAAATTCAAAAATTTTTTTTTAATTAATTCAAACTTTGATACAGTAAAAACGCACTTGAAAATGAAAATAAACATAAGAAAATAATGGAAAAATAGAAAAACCACCGGACAGAATAAAATGATGACTTTTACACATAAAATTCGTTTCTGATTCAAAAATTTGTCACGGGAGTTTAGTGTGTTCACTTATAGATGTGTACATAATCGGAAGGAGAAAAAAGGATCCGCGTGAAAAAAAAAGAAATGAAAAGAATAAGCTAAAATGTACCATAGGCCTGCCTATGGTATTACACGCGATTTCTTTAACAAAAGAATCTCCTTTTGTCGATTTAAGTTGATGTTTTTGTCGAATTTTCAAGCCTGCTACTATTTTTCTATTCTTTCCCTCCCCAGGGGAAAGTGAAAAGTAGAGCAATCAATTGTCGAGACTCTCACCTCAAAACCAATACCTATACATTTTTGTATACGCGCCTATATAACAAAAAAAAAACATAAAAAAACCTTTTAAACTTTCATTTTTATTAAAATTATTCCTTAATGTGTGCATTGCTCTTTTAAACATAAAATTTTTAATTTTTAATAGAATTTTTTAAAAAATTTTAATATACATTTTTGTATACGCGCCTATATAACAAAAAAATAAAAAAAACTTTTTAAAATTTCATTTTTATCAAAATTATTCCTTAATGTGTGCATTGCTCTTTTAAACATAAAATTTTTAATTTTTAATAGAATTTTTTAAAAATTTTTAATTTTTAATTTTTAATAGAATTTTTAAAAAATTTTTAATTTTTAATAGAAATCTTATTGAATTTTTAATTTTGAATTGAAATTTTTTTCTAATTTTTATTTTTTAATAGATATCTTATTGAATTTTTAATTTTGAATTGAAATTTTTTTCTAATTTTTATTTTTTATTAAAAATTATTTAAAAAAACTTTTTATTTTTAATTTGAATTTGAGAATTTATAAATTTATTGAATTAATTTATAAATAAATAAAAGTGAACATTTTTACGAAAATAATTTTATCCGCACTGAAGAAACAATAGTTGATTTCAAAATAATAAAAATTAATATTTTCAACTGGAAAGCAATTTATATACAATTCTGCATTAACTAAAATTTAAAAAATAATTTTTTATTATCTTTTTTAAATATTTTTTTTATTAAATTGTTTCTAATTTTTTTCATCTATTTTTCTCTCTATTTTCTCATTACTAAAATATTTTTTACATTCCTTATTGTTGTTTTTCGGTAATATTTAAATAAAAATGACAAATTATGTTGTTTTTTTTTGCAAATATTTAAGTAACAGGTACAAAATATTGTTTTTCGCTTTTATTATAAAGATAAATGTTTTTCTCAAGTTGAACGAAGCATTTTTTATGCTCCATTTTAAAAATTTGTTAAAATCCAATTTAAAAATTGAGAAAAAATTAATTTATAGAATTAATATATAATTATTTTTTGTAATTTTCTAAAGGTAAAAATTATTATCTTTTTCAAATAGAAAAATATTGTAGTTGATTATTTATTTAGCTAAAAGGGACTTTTTTTAATTATAAAAAATTCCAATATTTAGTAAATAAAATTTAAATTATAAGATAAGTATATTAAAGGTGTCGTACGTCATTTTTTTGAACGTTCGAGATTTTTGGATCGTGAAATAAAATTATTTTTTATTAAACTGAATAATTTTTTTTGCATTATTACAAAGTAAAAATTATTCTTTTTTGAGAGTTTACAAAAAATTCCAAACTTTCAAACGAATGAATTCTTTTTTTTTTATTCAAAATATTTTCAAAAAATACTATACCTGAATAAAAAATCGAAAAGTTATTAAATCAAAAATTTTAGAAGCTTGTAAATTATTTCTCATTCTTATACTTTTGAATCAATAGTATAAAAATTGAATATGTTAACGTTAAGTAAATAAATTTCGTTCATTTAACAACTAAAATTTTAAGTTTATATTCTTTCCTAGTTTGACATAAATAAAGGTAAAAATTGTTCCTACATTGTTTAAATATTAAGTAAAAATGATTTTTCTTAATAAAATATTAAAAATGATTGTTTTTTTTTGCATTATTTAAATAATAGGTAAAAATTATTTTTCTAAATAAAATATTAAAAAAGATTATTTTTTTTTTTTTATTATTGAAATATAGGTAAAAGATGAAAGTAATTGTTTTTCGCAATTATTTAAATAAAAAAGAAAAATTTGTTCAATTATTGTATCAATTATTTTAAATACAATTTTAATGAAACTATTCTGAAATAATTAAATTATTCTTTTAGATTTAAATAAAATTCTTTACAAAATTTTATTTACATCGATTTACATGGATAATTCTTCGAAGTGATTCAATTATGGCGATAAATAACGAATTATTTCTTAAAAATAAATTTTCTTGAGGCATTTAAATAAAATTCATTGCAAAATTCAATTATTTTCGTAAATAACAATGTACATCACAAGAACTCAATTACTTTTAAAAATAATAAATTTCTTCTTGGAAATTCTATTATTTATAAAGAAATCATAATAAAATCGTTTGCAAGAAATTAATTATTTTAATAAATAATAAAATGCTTTTTAGGAAATCAGTTAATTTTAAAAAAATTAAATAAAATTCTACATAGACATTTAATTATTGTCAAACATTTTAATAGATTTCTTTGTTAAATTTAATTATTTTTAAAAACTTTTTGCAAATCAATTTTCAATGATTTTCAATATCTACTATTTTAATGAAATTTACAAACAGAATTCGACTATTTAAAAAATTTTATCTAAAAATGTTTGTCATTATTTAATTCTTTACATGAATAATACAAATTTTTCAAGAATTCAATTATTTATTTATTCAATTAAATAATTTTTATAAATATTTAAATTCTTTCATGAATAATAAAATTCGTTACATGAATTCAATTTATTAGCAAGATAAGAAAGAAGTAAATATTTTTGATGAAAATTGGGGATAATTATTTAAATAAAAAAGAAAAATTTGTTCCTTTTTGCAATTATTTAAATAAATAGCAAATAAATGGCTTTTTAGAATTTAAATAAGAGGTAAAAATGTTCTTTTTTTTGCGATTGTCTAAATAAAGGGTAAAAATTATTATTTTTGCAATTGTCTAAATAAAAGATAAAAAATATTTTTTTTTGCAAATATTTAACCAAATTGTCTGAAATTTAACGAAGAGTAATTTTTTTCTTTTTTTTTGGTAAAAACGAAAAAAGATTCAATGAAATTCCTCGTAATTTTCGTCTCTCATTTTCATGCATATACAAATATATATCTATGTACGTAATATATTATATATTTTCTCTCCGCTATTATTTGCTCTCACCTCTCGTGGTGAGAGTCAAGCTGGAGGGCCTTTTTTCGAAAGATAAAAGTATACGTTACAAGGGACGTCTAAACAAATCTATTGACCAGCCTGTGGAGTCATTGAAGATTATATTCTTTGTTGAAAAAACCTTGAATGAATAATAGATGAATGGCAAATGGAGAAAAAAAGGTGTTTTACAAAAATTATCAACTGACTTACGTAGTTTTGTAAATAATAATAATCTATCCTCTTATAAATGTATATATGTCCTTCTTCATTCATTCATTCATATAACCAGAAGTTGCATTCTCAAATATACATAATATTGCCTCACGTCGTCTCAAGTGTCCTGCTTTTCAATATAATCCATAAATTATGTCCTTATACTGCTTAAAAGTGATCCACAAACACGAGAAAAAAAGAGAAAAGAGTCGAAAAGATCAGCAGACAAACTTTATGTTGATTTATGAAATCAATATGTCAATTATTGATGGAATTTTTGATTTTTTCTTCTTGGAAAGAAATTTTTTTGAAGAAGAAGAAATTTTTTTTATGAAAACCGCATTAGTTCTATTTAAATAAATTTAATAACTGATTTTTCAATTCTCTGAATTCGAATTCAAGGTTAAAAATTCAAGTTGCATTTTTAAATCCAAATGAACTCTGATTGTAAAGAATTCGGAACTTTCGGATGAAGGGAATTTTTTTTCATTTTCTCTTCAAATTACATTTTTAAATACAATAAATTTTTGGCAAAAACAAATAAACGTCAATTATAAAAATTCTAAATGCAAAATTATTTTTCAAATTTTTATTACAATTGCAAATTTTAACAACTGATTTAATTATATCTAAATTAGAATTCAAAAAATTTAATTAAATGTGCACTTTTAAATTTATAATTCAAATGATTCTGAAGTTCGAAAGGTTCAAATGAACGAAATTTTGAAAATGTTTCCTCTTGAAAATTTAATTTTTATTAAAATCTATTAATTTTGAAAACAATTTTAATAAAAACTGGTTCGTTTATTTTCAAGCTCAAAACTTGTAGAAATTTATGTATTAATAATTCTAAATTTTATGAGAAATTATATGAAATGTTTCCTCTTCAAAATTTAATTTTTATTAAAATCTATAATTTTTGCAAACATTTATAATAAAAAATAGTTAGTTTATCTTTATGTTCGCAAAAGTAGTAGAAATTTATTTATTAATAATTCTGAATTTTATAAGAAATTATATAAAATTTAGTAAAATATCTTCAGGGTTCCCACAGAATATAGGAAAGTGAGAAAATTCAGGAAAAAAGTCAGAGATTTTTATTTAAAGAACTCAGAAATTATTTAATGAATAATTTTACATGAATATTTTAAAATAAGGTGAACTTTAAAATCCAAAATTCAATTATTTTGATAAATAATAAAATTTTCACAGAAAAATTAATTCATTTAGAATGTCATTTTCAAAAAATTTGGAAAAACCAATTATTTAATAAAATTGTTATACAATATTCACCTTCATTCTATTAATATCAATATTAATAACATTTTTCATGGAAATTGAATTTTTAAAAAAATTATTAATAACATTCTAAAGAATAATTTAATTATTTTTGAAAATAATAAAACTCGCATGGAAGAAGTTCAATTATTTGTAATACTATTTTAAATTGATTGATAGAAAAATTCAATTATTTTCACACATAACATTTTTTACAGTAATTCAATTATATAATAGAAAATTGTCATGAAAAATTCAATTCTTTTGAAGTATTTTAATAAAATTTTTCGCAATAAAACGTAATTATTTTTATAAATAATAAAATTCTTGGTAGATATCAATTTATTTTTGAAAATTTTAATGAAATACTTTTTGCAACTATTCAAATATTTTCATAAATTGTACAATGATTTTTAAGAATTCAATTATTTTTAAAAAATAATAAAATTTTTTGTCTGTTTTGTGAAGTGTCTAAAACGAGATTTTTGGTCGTCGATTTCAATTTTCGAATAGCTATATATACTTTTTTTAGTTTGAAAGTTTTTTGCTACTATTTAAAAATTTATTATAGAGCGCGAATTCTAAAATAAATTTTAATTTGAAATTTTAGAAAATTTCAATTTTGAATAAATTTAATAAAAAAAAGTAAAGAACTTAGATTTTTAAAAATATTTTAATAATCCAAATTGTTCTGAAACTATAGTTTTATTTAATTTTGTAAGCTGTATTTAATTATAATTGTTAAAAATAGTGTATTTATAGAATCATTTTAGTTAAAAACACTAAAAAAATAATTTAGGATTATTGCAAGTTTTTCACAAATTAAAAAAAATTTTTGTTGCATTAATTCAATTATTTATCAATTTTTTTCGCAATAGTTCAATTATTTACAAATTTTTTATTCATTTTTTGCAATAATTCAATTATTTACAAATTTTTTATACATTTTTTCGCAATAATTCCTTTTTTTTCATAAATAATAGAATTTTTTACGGGGATTCAATTCTTTTCAAAAAAAATAATTCTCATTGCAGAATTTCAATTATTTTTAATACAATTTTAATCAAATTTCTCAAAAAATGTAATTATTGTTAAAAATTTCATAGTTAATTCACTGAAAGAATTCAACTATTCATCAATTTTTAATAAGAAAATAATAATCTAGATAAAATAATAATTGAATTGAAAGGATGAAACTTATTTTGAAGGAGTTACAGTAAAAATATTTTTACAATATAAAATAATGATTTTATCACTCGGTCATCTTTAATTATATAAGTTTATATGTTTTTTTACAAGTTATTAATTTTCGAAAGATTTGAATTTCAAATTTCAAAAAAAACTTATGATTTTTGAAAGATGACTTGATTCCTTCTCTCTAAATCTGAATTAGTAGAATTCTACTAAGAATTAGTAAAATTTTACTAATTTTTAGTAGTTTTCATGAACGACTTTTTACTTTTTTAATTAGTAGAATATTACTAATTTTTAGTAAAATTCTACTAATGTTTTAGTAGAATTCTACTAATTAAAAGTCACTTTTTCACTAAATGAATTAGTGAAACTGTTTTATCGACTATTAATAAAACTGTTCTACTAATTGTTAGTAGAATTCTACTAATCAATTAGTAACGTTCTACTAACAATTAGTAAAATTTTACTAATTGTTAGTAGAATTATTACTAAATCATTTAGTGGACGACTTTTCACCATTTCATTAGTAACTTTCTACTAATTCAGATTTAGAGAGTTTAAATAAATAATAATTAAATGTTTATTTAAAACAGAAGTTATCCGATTTATATCAAACTTTTGCTTTGTCACAAAAAGAATTGTCTAATATTAAAAATTTAATTTTTATATTATTTAATAATTTAATATTTCATAATTATTGATAATTAGGTATAGTATTTATTAAAAATAAAATTTACCTATAATATTCGAGTGAATAGTAGGTGGAAAGTTACAGTTATTTTTATAAATACTAATTATTTATTATTCGTATTAATGAATTATTGATTAAATTTTTCTGTTTTTGAATATTCATGCTATAGATTTTATTTAGAATTACTCTAGTGAAATTTAATTCAGTTTTTTGACTGGAAGGAAAAGAAATTGAAATTAATTTACCAAATTGAAGTCCACTATGTTGAGTAACGAAGAAAATTTTTGCCTAAGAAAAATAATTGTAAATAACGCAGCTATATTGACATAAAAAATATTTAGAAATTAAATTGATGTTTATGTTTTGATGGTAATTGTTTTACAATTAAATATTAAACTATAAATAATATTTGAGTGCGTATTAAGTAATTTTTTTTTTTGATCAACGTTGTGGACTTCAACTTATCATATTAATTTGTTGGAAAATTTTGCTTATTTGATTAAATGTAATAATGTAAATTAAATTACTAATTTTACTTAAGATTTTTTTACCATAATTCTTCTAAATCAAATTTATAGACACTTGAAAATTAAGACACTTCATAGCTTAATTTTGCTTTATGTTAAAAATATTCTCATAGAATTAAAGAAATAAATGTAGCTAAATACTAAAATTTCTTTCGCACCTATATATGGGTGAATTTTCTGACAGTGACACTTTTAAATTTTAGTTTTTCAATTAATTTTTTTCTTCAATTATATGGTTTTTTCTATTAAAACTACTTAATTTCATACTCAAGAGTAAGATTTTTAGGTTGCGCAAAATTAATTCTTAAAAATATTAAAGTTTTTTTCATTTAAAAAATATTATTGTTGCTCCATTAAATTAATTTTATTTAATTGGCGAGCTTTTCTATTAAAAATTCACGCTAATATCGCGTCCACGAAATCAAAAATAAAATTACACTGCTTAAAAATTAATAATTTTTATATTTTAATACCAAATATATTCAATTAGATGAAAATATAAATGTATTTAAAGTATTTGATTTAATGGTAATTTAGGTTAATTTTTTCAAAGCAATGCAGGTAAATACTAAAAACAAAAGAAAAACTAGCATATTTCAAGGAAAAGGCTTCGGAGATGAAAAGCTTTGGAGATGAAAAATAAATTTTCTTTCATATTTGTATACATTAGGGCGCAGTTAAAATATATTTTTTAGTAAAACATACAAATCTCACACCCTCATTTTATATTACCATCGAAATATTCCGTTAAATTTACTTCTACATTCAGTTATTTATTAAAAATTTAAAATGGAAGGCTTCGGAGATAAAATTAATTTTTACTCGGAGAAAAATGTAAATTTCGATTATTTATAACAGCAATAATTTTTCTCCTTTTTGTAGATAAAATATATGAAAATTTAACGTCAGATTCTCAGCTTTATTTTAATGTGCATTAAAATTTTGTTTAAGATATTTTTAAAGTATAAAATGTCAGTAATCATTGTAAAGTAATTTTAACCTAAAACTGAAGACAAAGTTTAAACATTTTTATCAAAAATAAAAGTGAGGTCTACAAATTTTTAAAATGCACATAATGATAGAAAAAACATTGTACTTTCTGACGATATTTTTAAAAAATTTCTGAGAATTTGAAAAAAAACCATGAAAATTTAATTTTATTGTAGAAGTCCTATTGGGACATGTTGAAAAGGCTTCGGAGATGAAAGTAATTTAGTTATTACGTAAATTAAGTTGAATAAAATTATTTAATTTTCTTTTAAAAATGATAAATAAGTGCTAAATTTTCACTATGGAAATTGATAATAATTATTAAAGAGTAGATTTTGTAAAATTAATCGAGACATACAAAATGTCACTTTCAGAAAATTCACCCATATAAATTTAAAGAATTCCAAAAAAGGGATTCGCGTGAAGAAAAGTGTTAATATATTTTTTTTCGTGTTTCGACAACGAGTGCAATATTAAAAATTGGGTCAATTTTTGAAAGAAGAAAAATAAGAGGAATTTTTTGGCGTCTGCGGTTATACATGTATACTCACACTCACACACAGGTGGTTATCAATAGAGGGTATACAATAAACGAACATTATAATATTTCCATTCTCTCAGAATGCACACTCTTTATCGATAATATCGATTATCTTGTAAATTGTCTCGCGCGTAATAGCAACCATTTCACCTCGTTCGTTCTCCTCACGTCTGCAGGTCATCTGCTTCAACCACAAAACACGACCCATCTGCCGCAGATCATCGCGTGAATTTCATCTCCTTTCTCCCAACATATACATTCATATTGTACCCTTTGAAAGGAAGAATACTTTTCTAAAAGATATCAAAAATTACAACACTTCAGCAACAATATTTTCTGAAATATACACATGAAAAGACGAAATTTGCTTAATTTCACGAATTTTAACACCTTTTTTCGCACAAATCTATCCACGCGAGATGAGTGGGACATCTGTTATATATACAGATATTGAAAGAGGCGTTGATTCTTATGAAAAGATCAACACAATGTTAAAAGTATAGAAGATAAGAATTAATAATTAATTAATTAAAATGAAAAATAGTTTATTTGCAAATATGAAAACAGTATTTTCATATATCTTAATAACATTTTTTTGTTTACCAGAAATTTCAAAAAGTTTTATTCTCTTTATTCGAATTGGAAATTTATCTTTTTTTTCGGTTAAAATTACGTTACCAAGATTTTGGGAAATTTTCCCCAAAAAATTTTATCATAACTAGCTAAAATAACGCGCGTGAAGTTTCTTGTTTCATTAACATTAAAAAATTTAATTATTCAGAAAAATTCTATACTCAAAATCACTATTCTTCTGAATATATTCAGGAAAGTCGTGAAACAGTCAGTAAATTTTGTTAAAAGTACTGAAACAATATTCAATTTCGAAAATTTATAAGAAAATTGTAAATGTTATCTTCCTCGTTATTGGAAAGATTTTATTTATTTCAAACATTTTCTATTTTTACCAACAATTGAACTTTACAGATTTTAAAGATAATTTAGGTTTATGAAAAACTTTAATAATTCAAATTCTTATGAAATTCGTTATATTTTTTAATATATACATTTCATTCATTATTAAAAGTAATAATGGATTTATGGATGAATTTTGCTTAAAACACTAAAAAATTGAATTTTGGAAAAATTATAAATGATTGCAAAAACTCAATTATGTTCAAAAGTTTTTACGTCGGTGAAGTTCGCAACGTTTATGATCAACGATTGAAAGAAAAATAATTATTTTCTACCAAAAAGAATAAAAATTTTTGTTCAAAATATTTTTTTTTGTAAATCATTATTAAAAATATTAAACCCACTATTTTCTGTTTAAAAATTTATAAAAATTTACTTAAAAATATATTTTTCTTCAGAAATCGTTGACAATAAACGTTGCGAACTTCACCAACGTAAGTTTTTTAATATTCTCGTCGAAATTTCAATTATTTTCAAAATTGTTAACAAAATTTTTGTCAAAATTCAATTATTTAAAAAATTTTTAATAAAATTCTTGCCAAAAATTCAATTATTTTCAAAAGTTTTCCTCAATTTCGTATGAATTCTATTATTTACAAATTTTTTATAATTTCTTTCTTCTTAAAAATGTTATTAAAAATCGTTAAACGAAATCAATTGTATCGTATTATTAATGTGGTAAAAAAATGTTATTTTAAAAACCTGGAAAATTTCCATTTTTTAAACTGAAAAAATCAGGAACTTTCAAATGAACAAATGCGTGACAACACTGATCGAGTCTTTTATAAATTTCTCAAGCAAAACAAATAAAATAAAAATATTTTTGCCCAAAAGTCAGAATAAGAATAATCTTATAATATATTTAAATTATTTCCAAATAACTGAAAATATGATTAAAAAATTGGGGTATCCAAAAATTGTTTTATAAAATAAAAATTGTTTTATTTATTTATTTTTATTATAATTTCGATAATATAGTTTTTAACAAACAGAAATTCTGTAAATATTTTTTTCCAAAATAAATATCAAATTTCTTAATCAAAATTTGATTTACAACTTTTTTTCTACTTAAAACTTGTACTTTATTTATAAATTGTCATTGAGAAGCAGAAAATGTGCAAAATATTTTCTAATTTTAATTTTCCAACTGTTTTTTAATTTTTTTTAGAAAAAATGAAAAGATTAATTACCTAGTCCTAAAATGTTTATTGCAAAGTGATAATTTTTCTGGAAAGAAGAGAAATATTGAACAATAACATTAATAATTTGTGTAGATTAATAAAAATAGTTTTGTATTATTTGAATAATGAAAATAATATTTTATAATAAAATAAATACCTATTATTAAATTTAAAAAGTAAGAGTGAAAAAATAAAAAAAATAATATAATCTAGCAAAACATAGTATCAAAAAATAAAAGCATAATCATGACTAACTTCAGTGTTTTAATTTGTTAGCTTCCTTAAAAATTAAATTTTAAATAATATTCAAAAATTCTAAAAATGAATTGAATTTTGGAAGAATTGCAATTCAAATTTTTAAGTATTTTGATTTCAAAATACTTGTAATAAATAAAATAAATAATAAAATAAATATAATATAATAAAATAAATAATAAAATACTATAATTATAGTTAAATATTTATTTTACAAAAGTTATTAAAATTTGAAAAATTTAATTTGGAAATTTTAAAAAAATTAGGTTTTTGAAAAATAGTAATTAAAATTTTTTAAAGAAAAAGGGTACTTTAATTCACAATATTAATTTTAACAAACTGAAACAATTGGAAATTCTGTAAAATTTTAATATTTTAAATAGTTTTATTTTTTCCTTTTTAAAAATTGTCTATAAATACAATTATATTTTTGAAATTCTATCATTTTACACGAATTTACATAAATTATTCTATTTAAATAATTCAATTCTCGTAGTTGAATTCTGATAGGAATTGATTAAAAATAATTTCAGTTAACATTTTAAAAAATAATTGAATGCTTAAACCGTTATAACAGGAATTTTAGGATTTAATTAAATTTTAAAAGGTTTTTAAATTAAATTTCTGGAAAATTTAAGAAAAGCAAGCGTTTAAAAATCTTTAAATTTTTCGTTAAAAAAATTATAATTAACATTATTTTTCTTTAAAAACTATTAAAGTTTTTCAGTAATTTTGTTCAGAAATTCTAAAAGGATAATTGAATTTTGGATGAATCACTGTTGCAAATTTTAGAAAAAATTATATTTCATGAGGTTTTTCATTGAAATTATTGGAAATTTTAATTCCTCAGGAAAAATAAATATAAATAATTTTTTAACTTTTTGTTTAACAAAAAGTATTGAAGGTTTGAAAAATTTAATTTCGTAAAATTGTTTCTTGAAAAAAGTGAAACTAAAATTTTTTAAAAATACTTCTATTTAAGAAATTAATTTGAAAAACATTGAAGCAATTGAAATTTTTGCCAACGTTTATTGGAATAAATTTTGAATTTTAATTTTTAATTCAAGATGACTGATGACTTAGAAATATTCTGGCATTTACTATCCGAGTTTTTCAAATAATTACACATTTAATGAAAGACCATAAGAAAAATTATATTTTTCAAGAAATTTAGAATTTTCATTAAATTTGGAAAGGCAAATTTTGAAAGGAAAAATGGAGGAGAAAATTTCTTTAGTTTAGTTTTGCTATAGTTTTTTTTAATAATTCACGAAAAATTATGTCAAGCGAGATAATTTGTTTCGTATATATTCGAAACAAATGAATATATGCAATTCTTTCGAAACTCGAAATCAGTGACTCACTTTTTTGCAAGTATAGAAAAATTCGCAGAGATTTAAAAAGAGTGCTTAAAGATGAGAAAAAAAAATTAGAAGACAAATTATATCGTTACGATGAAATGCTACCGTTTGAGATGTCGATGGTCGCGCGTGGGTATAAAGCCACTCTCGCGGTTCGAGAACAAGGAAGTGACGCAGTATTGATGATTATAATTTTCAACCGATATACCGGAACAGGAATGGCTTGATTACCGTAATCAGTCTCACGCAGTGAAGGTATGATTCACATAATAAAATAAAATAAAACCGAAAAGAGAAAAAAAAATAGGAAGAAGAGTTAAAAGAAGGAGAAAAAAGGGGTATATAGGGACACAAGGCAAAATGGAGAGAGAAAGAGAGAGAGTAAAAAAAAGAGAGAGAGAAAAAAAGAGTAAAAGAGAGAGAGAGTAAAAAAGAGAGAGAGAGAGAGTGAGAGAGAGAGAGAGAGAGAAAGAGTAAAAGAGAGAAACAGTAGATACTTAATAGAGAGAGAAAAAGAGAGAGAGTTGCACACACAAACATAAAAATGAATAAGGAAGAGAAAAATAATTATTTTGAGAAAAAAGTGGAAAAAAAGATAATAAAACCGGGAAGAAGGAGGAGTATACACGCATGCGCGTGCAGACAACTCTTTCCGTGTGTGACTGTTATTATGGCGAACAAAGGCTCCCCATATGGCGACCCGCGGACTAATATATGTTATTAGATATTACTCTATGATAATTAAATGTCTATACGGCATTGTTACGGTCGTACTTACATTACATTACCTGAATGACACGTTGCGCTACAATGCTTTCGAAAATGTCGTGAACGCACAACGACTATGCCGACTCCGACGTTTTCTGGCGCGATCCGCTCATAACGATTCCGCGAATCGCTGACCGCGGGAAAATAAAATAAATTTACCCCCCTCCTTCCCTTTTTTTATTTCAAAAATTATACTTTTCACTGTGAGTTTGTCTTCTTTCTTTTCTTATTTGTATATATACTTTTATTTGGGAAAATTTATTATACCCCATAATAAATTAAAATTTTTTCATTTGGCTATACCAATTGTGACGCATGAAATCTTATTTGAAATAATTCTCATTTGGCATAAAACCATTTAACATAAATATTATTTCACCTAATTTCCATTTGGCATAAAACCATTTAACATAAATATTCTTTAACATAATTTTCATTTGACATAAAATCATTCAACATAAATATTATTTCACATAGTTTTCATTTGGCATAAAACCATTTAACATAAATTTTATTTCACCTAATTTTCATTTGACATAAAACCATTTAACATAAATTTTATTTGACATAAAATCTGTTTGGCATAAAAAACATTTAATTTGAAGATTATTTGTCAATAAGATTTCATTAAACATACAATTTTTATGGCATAAATGACATTTTATATATGATATCCATTTGACATATATTTCATTAAACGTAAAATTTATATAACGTATGTTATTTGATAATATGTCATTTGACGTAAAATTAATGAGCAAAATATATTTTATTTGATATAATAATCATTTGGCATAATTTCCATTTAAAGTAAAAGTACAATTGATTTGTCTTTTATTTCACATGAAAATCACTTGACATTTATTTCAATTGACATAAGTTTTATTTGGCAAAAAATTCATTTAAGGTCAAATTTCTTATTTAACATTTGTCATTTGACATAATAATTTGATATAAATTTTATTTTGTCCTAAAATTCATTTACCATAAACTTCATTTCACATCAATTTCACTAGACATAAATTTCTTTTAGCATAAATGTCATTTCATAATTCTCATTTTACATGGAGTTCATTTAACATAAAAGACATTTAACATAATTTTTATTTGACATAAATGTCATTTGATATAAACTTTCATTTGGCATAAATTTCATTTGGCGTAAATTTCATTTTACATCAATTTCACTTGACATCAATTTCATTTGATATAAAAGTCATTTAACAAAATTCTCTTTTGACAAAGAAATTCACTTCACAAATAATTGCATTTTACATAAAAATATCAGCGTGAATTTTTAAAGGAACCAATTAAATATTATCAATAACATTGTGATTCGACAATTTTAAAATTCGCGCCTGTATTTCCTGAAAAATGATCTTTATGTAAAATGTAATCTACGTCAACTGAATTTTATGTCAAATTAAAATTATCTGCAGTGACTTATTCGTCAAATGAAATATATGTCAAGTAAATTTTTTGTCAAATGAGAGTTACGTTAAATAGGAATTGTGCCAAATGAAATTTATGTGAAGTAAATTTTATGTCAAATGAGTATTTTGTTAAATGGAATTTATGCCAAATGACATTTATATCAAGTGAATTTTATGTTAAATAAGAATTATGTTAAACTATATTTACGTTAAATAAAATTGATGTCAGGTGAATTTTGTGTAAAAATGATATTAATGTCAAATGAAGTGTGTGTCAAATGAGAATTACGTTAAATGACTTTTATGACAAATAAAATTCATTTGACAACAATTAAATATTAATAAAAATATATTATATATATCATTATATTAATTAAATATAACAATTAAAATTTACGTTAAATGAATTTTTTGTCAAAATAATAAATTTCTGTTAAATGATTTTAATGGCAAAAGAAATTTATGTTAAATGATTTTGATGTCAAAAGAAATTTATGTTGAATGATTTTTATGTGAATAGAAATTTATGTTAAATGATTTTTATGTGAATAGAAAATGTTACATGATTTTGATGTTAAATTGGAATTATGTTATACACTGAAAAAAAAATTTATTTGATTTAAATAACCGATTATTTGACTATTATCAAATAAATATTTACTTGATTCAAATAATTTTTATTTGAATCAAATAAATTGTATTTGAATCAAATGTTTCAGTATTTCAAGCAAATACTATTTAATTGATTCAAATAAAAATTATTTGATTCAAGTAAATATTTATTTGATAATAGTCAAATAATCGGTTATTTGAATCAAATAAATTTTTTTTTCAGTGTATGAGTTTTATGTAACAGAAAATTTGTGTTAAATAAATTTTAGAACAAATGATATTTATGTTAAATGATTTTTTTTGTGTGCAATGAAATTTATCACAAATAATGTTTATTTTATGTGAATTTTAAGTTAAGTAGTTTTATAAATTCCGAATTTTGTACACATGAACTTATTTCAAATATTTTCATTTTTAACTAAAAAAATTAATTTCGTGAAGTATATACTACATACTGAATTATTTAATTAATCAAACGAATTGTGTGTATTATTAGCTATTTTGACGATTTTCATTTTCTCTAAATTACATTTAATTATAAGTATGAGTTATATTCAATCTACTACAATATTTATACTATTTTTTTATATTTTTATTATGGGACTAAAGTTTTGAACGTTCAAATGAACAAATATTTTTTCACCTTAAGTGTTTTTGAAAACTACTATCGAAGAAAGAAAAATAATTGAAATCGTAAAATATTTAGTTTAGAATTAATTTGTTTTAATCTAAAAAATAATTTTTCGTAAATAAAATTCAAATTAGAAGAAGTAAAAAAATTTGGTCGTTAATTTGAACGTTATCGAAACTTTAGGAACATTTATTATTCACAATTGTTTATTATTGTTTTATCAAAAAATATTTTGTAAAAAAGTTTTATAATATAAAACTTTTTTAAAAAATATTATATTTTTATTATAATATAATTATATTATAATCAAAAGTATTTTCTGGAATAAAAATAATCTCTTTGCAGTATATAATTATTTTTTTAAATCTTGGAATAGTTTATTATTAATTGTAAAATTCATACAAAAAAGCAGAAATTCCCAAATTATTAGAAAAATTTGTATATTGGTTAATAATTTTCCAAAAAGTTCGGTCAATATTCAACAAATAATTGAAAGAAAATTTTCCCCAAGCGTTATTTGGGGAATATTTAACAAAAATTTATGGAATGAAAACTCTCAAAGTTTTGGGGGAGAAATTATGTACGGTGCGTATAAAAACAAATATCACTGTGGATTTTATTTTTTTTATTTTTTTATCTCCTGAGAGTATATATAAGATGTAAATTCCGCAGGGAGTGATGAATAAATGTGTCGCCGGAGGAGTGTTTTTTCTTTGTTATATATGCCTTTTGTGTCCGCCTAGAAAAACTCCGCGAACACTGCGATTTGTTTCGCACCCATTTTTCGATGGGAAAAAAAATCGTCTGTGAAACTCCACTGTATCAAAAAAATATATTGTATATGTAAGTCACCGTCATTGGGGAGCTATTCGACTTTTATTTAATGCCCATTTAAGGGGCGTGCTTTAATTTTTCCCCAAAAAATGGTCGAGCACCCCATTTTTTTTTCTACAATAATTTCCTTCTCCTGCGTCTCCACGTTTCGATTTTATTTGTTACCTATTATTATATTTTAAATAAAAATTCATTTCAGTTTTTTTTTTCGTAGAGAAATTGTCCTATCGGAGTAAAAATATCCCTATATATAATAGTGTTTGTCCAAAATATGTCCCAACTAAATGATGTTTGGTTTTTTGAAAATAAAAATTATGAAAAAATCCTTTCAATTAAATAAATTTTTATAGAGACAGCTTTGCACTTATCTATAATAAAACCTACACTGAGAAAACGATTTATTTCATTTAAACATATTTTATTTAAATCAAACTTAAAATATCTTTGCTATATACAGTAAAACAAATTTATGTTTAATTCAAACATATTTTTTGGTTCATTTATAGAAATAATAATATTATAAAATAATAAAAATAATAAATAATAATAATAATAATAATAATAATAAATAATCAACTATAAATTATGTTTGAATTAAATATATTATATTTAATTCAAACATAATTTATAGTTGATTTTAAATTATTTATTATCAACTTTTAAGTTTTAATCGCAAACATAAAATTTTTAAACATATTTTTTGTTTAAACCAAAACAGAAAATATGTTGGAATTAAACATTATTATTCAAACAAAAATTATTTTTAAATGAAAGCAATAAATATTTTCTATATATTGGAATTAGGCTTACAAACTAATTTCAATTAAATTAAATCTCTTAAAATTATTTTTTTTACTTGAAACGAGTATAATGTTTTCTCAGTGTACTATTTACTACCTTTTTACTACTTTTTTTACTATTTGAGTATTTTTTTATAGATCCAGCAATTTAAAGAATTTAAAGCAAAATTCAGTAATTTTTATAAACAAAAAAATGGTTTTTTGGAATTCGATTATTTTCAAACAAAATTGAATAAATTGCCACATAGACACAATCAATTATTCTCAAAAATTTTATTATAATTACTTTTCACAATGTAATGAAGACTTCAATTATATTTAAAAACTTTTTTGTAAAAATCTTTGTAATAATTACGTTCGTGAAATTCACAACGTTTATATAGTCAAAGATCTTGGATAAAAAATATTTTTTTAAAAAAATCTTTATAAATTTTTGTAATGAAAGTAGTACGACTACTTTTTGAATCATGATTTACAAAAAAATATGTTTGTGAACAAAAAATGTTCTTTTTTTTAGCAGGAAAAAATTTTTTTCTTTCAATCGTTATGATCATAAACGTTGCGAACATCACATTCACATAGAATTGAATTATTTTTATCAATAATAAAATTTTCTAAGGAATTCATTTAATTAAATTAGAATTTGTATAAAATTTGTCGAAAGAAATGAATTATTAAAAACTTTTTATAAAATTCTTCATATCACCCAGAGAAATGGTATATTTGTCTCAGAACAAACTATAGACTTTTTATTTGTTTCAAATAAATTTTATTGGGTTTAAATAAAATTTTATTTGTTTCAAATAAATTCTATTTGGTTTAAATAAAATTTTATTTAACTCAAATATATGTTTTATTTATGTCAAATATAAATTTTATTCAAAAGAAATAAAAAGTCTAGTTGAGTCTAAGACAAATATATACGTTTATTTAAGTCAAATAAAATACATTTGGTTTAAATAATATTTTCCTCTGGGTGTAAGATTTATAAATTATTTTTATAAACATTTAAATTCTTTTACAAATAATAAAATATTAAAATAATAAAATACTGTATGTGGAAAAAAATAATAAATTAAAAATGAAACGTGACTTAGTTTGGAATAAATTAAGTGATTACATTTGCAAATTATCTCTGGACTCTCAAATTCATTTTGAAGATTGATTTTTCGAAAAAAAGGCAGTAATTCTTCAAGTACTGTTTATCTTTCTGTCGATGTAAATTCACCTGTATGAGATGGGCAAACGTAATTCACTCTCGCTCGGAACATTTTTCTAAGGTTGGTCAATCGCAACATACTCGCACAGAAAAAAAAGGAGAGAGAGAGAAAAAGAAAAACACTCTGATGAGGAATAATTTCAGCTCCCGGTGTAATCGAAGAGTTGCTGTCATTTCTTCAGCAAAGGCCCCCCAGGTAGTTTTCTCAAGGTCATTATTTTCCGCCACTTTTTTAATTAATAATATTAATCGCACCGTTAAAAAAAATATTTTCCTTTTTTTTAATTTATTATATTCAATATACTTTAGAATTAGAATACAAGTTTAATTATAGTAACACTGAGTTAGTAAATTTTACTAATGTTACACTGAAAAAAAAATTTATTTGATTCAAATAACCGATTATTTGTCTATAATCAAATAAATATTTACTTGAATCAAATAATTTTTATTTGAATCAAATAAATTGTATTTGAATCAAATATTTCAGTATTTGAAGCAAATACTAATTAATTGATTCAAATAAAAATTATTTGATTCAAGTAAATATTTATTTGATTATACACAAATAATCGGTTATTTGAATCAAATAAATTTTTTTTTCATTGTATTTTCCTTACTAATGTTAATTTTCACTAGTTTATTTCAATGCGTTTTGTGCAGAAATCGCATAAGTACATTTTTTTCGAAAATCACTTTTTTATTGAAAGTTTATCTTTAAATGAAGCTTTACAATCTGGTAAAATATTAAATAAGTGACTAAACTCTAAAGGCTTTTTAAAAAAATAATTAAATTATCATTTCGTGCAAAATCTTGTGATATTCTTTAATAAATTTAATTTTTAATTCTTGACGTGTTGCAATTTATATTAAACAGTTTATATTGTAAATGAAATTCACTTAAAGAAAGCAAAAAATGATGTTGGTGACTGAATTAATTTCAAATTATAGAAAATATTGAAAATTGGTTAAATTTATTCTTAAAACAATTTTATTATTTATAAAATGATACTAAAAATTATCCAAACTGAATATTTTAAATAAATATTATTAAATATTTAATAAAACTTTGATACTTTACTAGATTCAATCAATTTTCTGTGTTTTTCATTTCATTTTGTGCAGAAACAGCATAAGTCGAAATGTTAATTTTTTTTCTTATATTAAGTAGATAAAAAATTAATCACATTGGATTTTTTAACTTATAGGTTATTAGAATATAATCAAAAAAGCAGAATTTGAAAAAATCTCAACATTTGTAAAACAGTTTTTATTGATTCCTGAACAATTTCGATTTATGGACTGCACAAAACGCTTCATTTGTAAAATTTACTAATTGAAAACGAAAAAATCAGTCACTAATTCGAGCAAGTAAACATGTTTACTAATTAAAATTTAAAGAGTTAATTGGCACTGTTTTTATTGGTTTATTGGTAGTTTATTTTGATTTAGAAATGAAAATGTTTTCTGATGGGTGTAAATTTAACAAACACTTTTATTTATTTGATGTTCGGATTATTTCAATTGACTGATGCGACGGGGAATTCTTTTTCTTTTTTTTAGTGTCATATTGAAAAGGAAGGGAATCGTGCGATATTATTTACATATGTAAATTATAGACGAAGATCAAAGGACGCAGCAGGAAGATGCTAACAATTGACAATTCGAAGCTGGATGCAAAGACAAATTTAAACCATGAAATTGGTTCCATTCTAGATAGTCAATATAGAACGACGTTTGTAACCTTCGAAAAGAACAAAATGCAAAGCGTCGTTTTGCATTCAAAGCAGTTGGATTTGACTTCCAACATAAGTTTTGAGGGGAACTTTTGTTCCCTTATAGCTTTTAGGAACAAAAAAATTAATATCCTCCTCTAAAAATAATAATGTAACATTTTTCGAAAATATAGTAATAGAAAACAATTTTTTTTTAAGTGAATGATTAATGATTAATGATTAATTATTATTAATATTATTATTATTATTATTATTATTATTATTATTTTTACACAGAAATTGAGATTTTCAAAAGTTTCAATTTCAAACATTTTTCAAATTAACTGTGAATGTTAGGTTCTCAATGATAATGTTTTCGAAGACTTTTCTTAAATAAATTTTTCACTTTTCTTTCATAAATTGAGCTGAAATTTTGTAAGAAAGTCTAAAATATAATAAAAAAGGTCAATGTTGTGCAAAAGTTTTAATAACTCAAAAATAAATTGTAATAAAAAACTCTGGAATCGGTAAAGACGAGAAATTGATTAGATAAGTGACCGTGACAACCGATTATTTTAAAGCAATTTGTAATAATTAATTTTAAAAATGTTAAAACTTTTGCAGTCCTTCCTTATTGTATGTTAGACTTTCGTTCAAAATTTCAACTCGATTTATTAATTATTTAAAGAGAAAAGTTTAAAAAATTATAATTCAAAACCTAAAAATTAGATGCTGTTAAAAATTATTTTCGTCATTTCAATTCAGTATTTTTTTTAATAGAATTGTTAATTTTTTTTAAAATAGTTTTTCTAAAAATATCAAATTGCGACAGTAAATTTATAAAAATTATTAAGATACAAAACAACATTTTGATAAGTTTTTAGCTCTGAAAAACTGCGTAAATATAGCGTTCACTATAAATTGAATTTTATAAGAAATAATTTTATTAAAATTGTATTAAAAATAATTCCAATCTTTCGAAAAATTTTTAAAATTTATAAAAGTAATTGAATTGTTCCAATTTACTAAAAATTTGGAAAATAAATGAATTTTATGTTAATATTTGAAGATTTAAACTCCTTTGAGAAATTCAGTTAAAATTGTTCTGAAAAGAATTGAATTTCTGTAAAGGATTTTTACTATTTATGAACACAATTTAATTATTGCGAAGAATTATACTATTTATAAAAATAATTCAAATGTTTCGGAAAATTTATTAAAATTCTAAGAAATAGTTAAACTGATATGAAGAATTTGTTTTAGAAATTTTTTAAAATAATGAAATTTTTTCGAGAAATTCAATTAAAGTTGTTTTGAAGATCATTGAATATTGTTTCGAAGATTTTATTAAAATTTTAAGAAATAAATGAAATTTTTTGAAATATTTAAAAATATTTGTACTCTTTCGAGGAATTCAATTATAATGTTTTGAATATAATTGAATTCCTGCAAAAAATTTAACTATATTATTCATTGTTTTGAAAATAATTGAATTGTTTAGTTTTGTTAAAATTTTAGAAAATATTCGAATGCTTTCGTGAAATTTTTTTAAAATTTTGGAAAACATGAATAGTAATAAATAATTTTGTACTTAATAAATGAATTTTTAAAATTTGTATTGCAAAATTATTTTAAAAATTTATTTTTAAATAAAAAATTTTGTAATTTGCATAACAATATCAAAGTGTACACACAAAAAAATATGTGTTAAATTTGTTGCGTGTAGTTTTCAAGATGGTGTTATTTTAACAGCCATTAAAAATATGCATTAATTTGAACACACTCATGGTGTTATTTTAACACAAAATGTAGGTTAAAATCACATCGTATGGGTTAAAAATGTTGCGTGTTGTTTTAACACTACTTTTAGTGTTAAAACAACACTTCTTTTTTTCTGTGTATACTACTTTTCGTAACATTTTAGGTAACATTTTCTAGTTTAAAATAAAGATATGTAAAATAAAGGACTATAAGATTTTGTCAAAATCTGGATTTACTAAAAATTATAATAACCTTTCTTTAAATTTTATATTTCTAAAAAGACAATTTTATAATTATAATAATATATTTTTATAAAAATAACATTTTTTTCTTTCTCAATATATATTTTATAATAATATATTTTTATAATTATAAAATTGTCTTTTAAACACTTGTAAATAATTTTTAAAAACATTATTTCAAACGGACCTTTTTTAAGCGTTTTGAATATTTTTCAAAAACATGAAATGCATGATCTTTTTTTTTCATTTTATATGGTTTTTTTTATGGTTATATAACTGAATAAAAATGTTAATTCGACAGTGTTTTGTTCATTTCATAGTTAAAAATAATGTTTTAATTCTTAAAATCATCAAAATCGCATCTTCGTTCGATATAATTTCCATTATAACTTTTAAAATAATTGTCGCTCCAAAATTTTCTCAACGGATTTTGATTTCTTATAGTTTTAAGTGTATGTAAATATTTTTAAAAAATTTTTTTAAGGCGCAGAACATTAAAAAAATTAATTGTTTATAAAAAATTTATTGAATAATTATTAAAATAAAAACTTTTTTAAAATTTTCTAATTCTAAACGAAAGTATTTTTCATTCCCTTTATATTCCCGCTTGGTTCATTCATTTCTTAAATCGGTTCATACATTTAGGAGAAATATGGTTTTGTTTAAAAAGTTGCAAAAAAATTAACTTTGCAATAACTTTTATAAAAAATAATATTTTTTTCTGTTCTTTGCTGGACACATTCCTAGGACCACATAGAAATGTTTTTTCACCATTTTAATTTAAAAAAAAATACTTTTTGTTTTCTGTGAAAATTTCACGAATTCTGACCCAAAAACATAATTTACAGTAATATAAATAATAATAGAAGTATAAGATAAATAATATAAATAATAATAAATAAAACTAAATAGAAAAAATAATGTTAAGCATCAAAGAAAGCAAGATACACTATATATATAATAGGATTGAACTCGTGCTGGCAGCACGTGTCCAGAGTCAAATATCATAGAAAGAGTTCCGCCCCTTGGACTTAACGATCGTCATTTGTATTGAATATATCTATGGGTGACGAGCTGTTCGCCACATTCTTTTTCTTTTTTTCCTTCTTCTTCTTCTTCTTCTTTTTTTTTGTTTACCCTTCACTCTTCTGCCGTGAGTTGTATCAACCTCGAGGACCTTTTCCTCGAGATGTCATACGCCTCACGCCCACGAGAAGACTGATCGATTCTAATAGACTCTTGCATAATGAACCTGCCAATGGATACATGCATAATTATCAGGTCCTATAATACTTGTCCACATGTTCCAGCATGACTCTCATTCTTATCGTTCAAAAAAAAAAATTAATAAATAAAAAAAAATCCTTATCCCTTCCACCCACTGAATTATGAATAAAACATTTTTCTAATTTCACAAAAAAATGAAGTTTCTTTCTCTAGTTATTTTTGAAAATAATATTCCGAATTATTCTTTTCATGAACTTTGTTATTTAATTTTATTTCATTTAAATTATTTAAAAAATTATCACAAATGTTTTTTTACTTGTTTCAGATCGAAATTGAAATCACAATCATCCCCACAATCTATGAATGCATTGCTGCCCTGGAATACGTATGTCTCCGCCATTTTTAATTTTTTTGAAAAACAATTTTTTTACATATATAGCTTATAATATGTATTCAAAAACAATAAAAATTTCTTATCTCAAATATTTTTAACCTGAAAAATTCTTAAAAAATAGTTCAATTTGTATATGCGTTTAGAGTGTCGTAACCCTTCAACAAATAAATCTAGTTTTTTATAACAAATTTCGTTTCACTGATCTAAGTTATGTAAT